>JAVYIG010008624.1:0-87272 GCA_035222895.1 Strongylocentrotus droebachiensis | reverse complement strand
CAATTTTGAGCGATAAAAACACCTACCGTCAACTGAAACGATATCCATTTATTTTTTAAAGCATCTTAATTTAATTCAATGGATTATTTTATTGTTTTGAAAGCAGTAACTGTCTTTTCCGTCGCATTATTAGAACAGCAACTTAGTCTAACTCCCGACGTTTCATGCACACGATTTTTAGTGTCAGTGCAGTGGTGAAAATTTCGGGTACCTGGTCCCCGCCCGAAATTTTCAAGTCAAACCCGGGTTCGGCAAAACCCGTGTTGTACCGTTCTCGACTCGTCTAAATGAAGTTTTCCCCCTTCCGCGCGAAGCGCGGAATTTTTGGCGTTTCATCACATTATAGAGAAAGGAAGACGATTCATCGTACCGTTTTCGACTGTTATGAAGCCCTATTCATCTGAATTCAGTTTCCCCCTCTCGAGCGAAGCGCGAAAGCGTTGACGTTTCCTCAAATTATTAGAGAAAGAACACGATTCGTTGTACCGTTTTCGACTCTAAATAAGCCCTATTAATTTTGTCTGAATTCAGTTTCCCCCTCTCGCGCGAAGCGCGGAAGCTTAGACGTTTCCTTAAATTATAAGAGAAAGAAAACGATTCGTCGTACCGTTCTCGACTTGTTTAAATGAAGTTTTCCCATTCCGCGCAAAGCGCGGTATTTTTGGCGTTTCATCACACTATAGAGAAAGGAAGACGATTCCTCGTACCGTTTTCGACTTTTTATAGGCCCTATTTGTCTGAATTCAGTTTCCCACCCTCGCGCGAAGCGCGGAAGCTTTGACGTTTCCCTTAATTATTAGAGAAAGAAGATGATTGGTTGAACCGTTCTCGACTAGTCTAAATGAAGTTTCCCCTTCCGCGCAAAGCGCGGAATTTTTGGCGTTTCATCACAATATAAAGAAAGGAAGACGATTTGTCGTACCGTTGTTGACTCTTAAACCTTGTTTGAATTTAGTTTCCCCAAAAATGTTAAACCTCTGATTTTTTTAGCTGATATTATAGGAAAGTGAAACTTCGAGAAAATACAAGTATTGTAGTTGTAGTCACTCTTGAAGTTGTCACAGCGGATAAGAAGTCACAGTTCGTAGGGGAAAAAAAACTTGTCGGCCGACCGATAATATACATCTCACCGCCTTCAAACTTCTGCATTGATATAGTACACGAGGATCGAGCAAGAATACCGACACAGCTGACCCGACACAGCAACATATTTACCCGTCTTTACGGTGTCTTGCTTGCTCCCTCGACGAGACGACTCCACCCAACAACCCCCTTCTCTCTTTTACTCCCACACCTCCTCTCTCAGACTCTTACCTCCCCTCTCTCTGCTCTCTTTCATCCCCGTTTCTTTTGTTTCCCTTTTATTTTTTATTGTTTCCTTTTCTTTCTTTTGCTTTCTTTCCTCTCCTCCCTCTCTTTCTGTCTTCTCTTTTCTTTCCTTTCTTTTCCTTTCTGTTCTTTTCCTTTTCTTTTTTTCTTTTCTTTCCCTTTCCCTCTCTTTTTTCTCTCTCTTTTTTTCTCTCTCTTTTTTTCCCTCTCTTTTTTCCCTCTCTTTTTTTCCCTCCCCCTTTTCTCTTTTTACCGACGGCAGCGCAATTTTACCGACAATATCCTGACAGGTGGAGGGGTGTCGCACCCCCCACACCCCCCTTTACGCGACGCCCCTGCATCTATCTATGCGTATCTTTCTTGCTCCCTCGACGAGACGACTCCACCCAACAACCCCCTCTCTCTCTCTTTCTCCCATCCCTCCTCTCTCCGATGCTCTTATCTCTCTCTCTCTCTCTCTCTCTCTCTCTCTCGCTCTCTCTCCTATCTTTCTTATCTTTCACCCCCGTTTCTTTTGTTTCAAATCCCCTTTTTTTCTCCACTTTTCCCCTTTTTTGTCCATTTCTTTCTTTTCTTTCTTTTCTTTTCTTTTCCTTTTTTCCCTCTCCTTTCCCCTCTTCTTTTTTCTCTTTCTTTCTTTCTTTTCCTTTCCTTTTTTCCTTTCTTTCCCTCTCATTTTTTCCCTCCCCCTTTCCTCATTTTCTCCGACGGCAGCGCAATTTTCCCGACAAAATCCTGATAGGTGTGGGGAGAGGGGTTGTCGTACCTCTACACCCCTGCCCTTTAGCAACGCCCCTGCATGTATGATGCTTAAACAGTATAGACCATGTAAAGAGATAAACAGACATTAAAATCATCCCTGAAAATGTAATCACAATGTAAGGGTATATACCAATGTCTAACAAATGGTATATTTCACTTTGAGGTTTCCCTTCGTAGGTGCCCCCTTTTCCGGAAAGTGCCCTTTATTGTTGGTGCTCTCCCCCTCACTTGGAATGACGATTATCCGCCCCTGGCCTGCTGAAATCCCGACGCATGTGGACGCCGTCTGCCAATTCCAACTGCTGTACTAGTCTTGTAGTTGTATATACTGACTTGTTTTGACAATCAATTATAATAGTCAACATCGTTGCCATTGAAGATCTTGTTTACAGTTGAAATAAAAAGGATAAAAGTTATAGTCTATGAAATCATGTCTGTGTTTTATAGTTATACATGCGTCAATATGAAACACTCACACCTAGACGTACCGGTGTCATACCAGTGTCCTAAAGACTTTTTTGTTACACCGGCGTAGGCGTACTATATACATGCGGACTGCACACATAGGCGTTTCTTGTGTTTACAGTCTTTTTCTCCTATCATAAATTTATGTTGGAAAAAGTCACAGATTTTAAATGATAACCTGGCAAAAAGTATACACCAAATCTTACTATTTGAGTTTGAAAATTCGATATTTCTGCAGCTTCTCTGGGGGGCACATCTCCCCTTTTAGACTCTCCCCTGTCCAGCGCCGCTAAATATTTTATCACGAATTGCCCCACCCCCCCCCCCCAACCCCCCTAACCCCTCGACGCCGGCTGTATCCGCCCCTGGGCATGTTGATGTTTTTTTGTTTTTTGTTGTTGTAATAGCAATCAGTCAACAACTGACTATAAATAGCAAAAATAAATGCGAAAACAATCACCAATAAATTTCGGATGAAATAACAATGCGTAATGTCGTTTTGAAATAGCTGCTGCTCAGTCATTAGTGACAGCAGAGTTATGAATTAGATAATCACGAGACAGCGTTTTAGTTACTGTTTATTATCAAAAATAATGCATGGTCACAATGGGAATAACCTTTAAATAGAGATCTTCCGAATTTGGGTATACACCAATTGATATGTATTTAATTTTGATTAGATCCATATAGTTGGCAGAATGATGTTTGAAACAAAATGAAACTAGGTTTTAAAGTAGTTTTGTTTGAAAAGATTATAGAACGAGAAAAAGTAAAGTAATGTAATATTATGATATTCTCATCTATTCGCACTTTTTGTGCACAGTGTATACATATGCTTATATATAATTATTATGATTGCGTGACATGAGGGCATACATTTCTCTTATACAGTGTAGTTTTAAACCATCATCGTTAACCTTTACCCCACTAATTCCAAAACGTCTCTTCTTATTTTTTGATTATGCAGGTGAGAGGTGTGGTGAAGGTATCATTTAAACTCCAGCAATACTCAAACCCGAGTCATGAAGAGTTAGACGGAGGATGCTGTGATCAGTTCTTTTTCATCTGTAATACATGTGACAATCGTTTTAATCTCTGTTTCGGCAATGTGCAAAGGTATGGAATATAATTATGACGTTGAACTCTCTTTTGTGTCTGTGTATGCATTCCGATGTACACTTGAGTAGGTTTTGACGACTGCAGCGTCATATATGGGTCAATAACCCGGGGGTGTTTGTTTTAATTTCCGAAATCCATATATACATACAAGTTTTAAAAACATACATGTAAGTAAGTGTGTAAAGTTTAGACAAACGGTTGGATAGCCCATTTCAGGACCATTTTCAAAATGGTCCTGTTCTTTCATGAGGTCCAAAAGCAAAAAAATCATATTAATTTAGATACAATATCATTTTTAAAAAAATAAATCATAGTAATTTACCAATACACTACCCCTCTTATCGACCCCCTAGCCTCACCACCCCCTCCCGCCACCCTCTCGATACTGCCTACCCCTCCCGCTACCCCGTCCCAAGTCCTCCAGGGTATATTACAAAGACCAATAAACAATTTTATTCACATTCATAAATTGGTATTAACATTATCTAAAAAAAATATTTCTCTGTCATAACATTTCAAACTAACCTTTCTATTTCTTTATTAAATATAGCCAAACTTTTTATTTGTCGAGTGTGTATAAATAATCCATTGTGCAATTTACTTCCGCGGTACAGAAACGTACGTTTACAATTTTATGTTTTAGGTTTAGGCAAAACAAAATTAGTACTTCTGAGGGCATAGTTTGTAGTCTTAACAATAAACTTATCTTTCAAATAATTATACAGGTTCCAAATCGTGAAATATTGTATTCATCAAAGAATAACGGTGCCTAACTTGTCTATTTACTAAAATTTCCCAATTTGAAATATCATGAATTTCACTAATTGGTTTATGCTCCGTTAATTTAAATTTAAGAATAATTCTAACAGCCTGTAATTTGTGTAACATGTCTATGAAAAATTAGTGTCTACATTTTGTTTAAATTTATTGAATACGAATCAATGTGAAAAATGGTCATATGATTTGAATGTAAATTTGAGAGACTTAATTCAATGGCAGAATAGATTTGAAATTATATATTGGGTAACGCTAGACACAAAGATTCGTGTATTTCAATTTAAATTTATCCACCGTCGTTTGGCGACGAATGATTATTTGTATAAAATCGGCATACACAACTCTCCAGTCTGTAATTTCTGTAAAAAAGAACCACAAAGTTTATTGCATTTGTTTTGTACATGTTCTAAAATTCAAAAATTTTGGTCTGATATAAATGCTTGGCTATTAAGAAAAAATGTATACACTCAAACATTTTCATACCTAGATATTTGTTTTGGTTTTGGCGAAAAAAACTCACCATCTTATAAATACAATTATATTTTATGCAAAATATTTTATTTATAAAACAAAGTATGAAGAAAAAAATCTTTTATTTTTACGTTTTACCATAGAACTAGATTTTCTTCAACAAGTAGAATATATAATTGCATTCAGAAAAGGAAAACAGAATACACACAAACAAAAGTGGAGACCTCTAATTTAATTTAATTTGATTTGATATTTGATATCTAATTCATTCATTTACACGTTCATTTGTTTACTTTGAATTGTATTGTATTGTATTTGTTATGCAGATCGAATGTGATAATGAACAACGATTGTAAATATCTTTGATTTGAAGCAATAAAAAATTGTTAAAAAAAAAAAAAAAAACATGTCTACTTGAGTGCCTGAATGCCATAACACGTCACCATAATCAAAATGTGGCATAATTGCGGCATTATATACAAGTTTTAACCCAGTCTCATTAACATACATGTAGTAACGCAACCTTCCTAAGAAACTAATCATCTTTCCAACCTTTGTACATAATTAATAAATGTGTATATTCCATTTTAGTTCACAATCAATACAAGTAAAAGCAGGATGTAACGTCCCCTTGAGCATTATAGAAACATCTATGCCTCTCATAGCAGTCAATAATTGTATATAATATGTTTATTATATGTATAATAATTATTCATGCTGTAGAGAGACTTTGAATATTGTTTACATTTTCAGAACGCGAATATGGACAATATGTCATTAGGAGAGAAGTGACTTTGTTTGTTTTTTGTTATGTTCTGAATTTACAGTTCATTCACCCTGACTCCTTGCCCCTATGGTTGGTATTCAACAAGCAGAATATACACGGATGATGACAGCTTTTACTTCCCAGCTCATCTGCCTGGTGCCGGATCTAATCCGATCGTGTTCGCCATCAACTCATGGACGGTATGGCCGAAGTGAAAACGAGATAATCAGAATTAAATTCTAAAATGTATTTGCCGAATATTGTTACACCATGTACAATTCAACTTTGATTTGCCAGTTAAAGTGTCATTAAACTAAATTACCTTTTTAAACTATGAGCGGATAAATGATTGACATCAGCATTTTATTGCGAACAAGAACACACCAACAACAAATGACTATACAAACTAGGGTGTGAGTGCTATAGCATATAAATGGTGAATGTGATGGTATACAGTATTACCTATGGACTGTAATTAAATAAGTATATTAATCTTAAGATGGAGTTATATAAGGATGGCCTTTATGGAGGAATCGTTTCCGCGTCATCGTTATTGTATGATTAGTTTTAAATTGCCCTTCTTGAAAAGTGAAGAACACTGTTCTAAACAAGTAAACAGAACAAACTACTCGATGAATTTGTAAAAGCTTGAAGTATCAAGTTCTTGAGAAACACCGAACTCATTCAATTATCAACAACATTAAAGGTGCCATGTTAAGGATTTACCTTACAGCATACGTTATCAGTCAAAACTAAACGCTTTATTATGTTATCTTATTAACCTAATTTAGACCGTTATTTCTTGTCAAGGAACAAAATAATCACGGCCTTCACACACCCAACCACAAACGTAAAGTCTCGCGTCATACTTTCCTATTTTTCAGGGTGGATTCCGAGCCAATATTCAAGTTTGGGACTACGACCCACACAACTCAGACGATAAGATAGATGAAATGGGATACAATTTCGAAGGTTCTAAATACCAACCATACAGGACATCTAGCCTCGCTCAGACCAAGACAGAAACTCTTAATCACGGAGGAGGGACGGCAACGTAAGTATCACTAATTTGTTCTACATGTTCTATGGCATCACTAAATACTAAAAGTGGGTGAACAGCCGATCAGAATAAAAAATTCAGGCAGTTCTTCAAACAAGCAATGATCAATCAAATCTAAGCTCTCCCTTTGCAGGTTTTGCTCTGATATGATCTATAACATTATTTTACACATTTTATGATGTTTTCAGGATACTGTAGAAATGAGCTCAATGAAACTCAAAACTATAAATGCCTTGATACAATGTATTTACTTTCTCCAGAATCACTGTAGAAGTAAAGGTGTATTGCCAGGAGCATTACTATGGTACATCATCTGGTTGTTCTACTTACTGTCTGGCTCGAGATGATAATCTAGGTCATTTTGATTGTGATGATATTACTGGAGCAAAGAACTGCCATGTTGGCTATGAAGGTGATGAATGTAATCAGGTAAGTACTTTCACAAACTATTCATTTATCATTGATGTGATAAGGTAAATTTGTTTACATATTTAATACTGATGTCGGTACCCTGGTTAAATATGACATTATTACTATTGCTTCTTCTTCTTCTTCTTCTTCTTCTTCTCCTACTCTTCTGCCTCTACTGCTTCCTCCTCTTCTTTTTTTAAAATTATTATAATTACCATTTTTATCGTTGTTATTATTGTAGTATTTATCGGTTTCTATTTGATATCGAGACTCATTTGACAGAAAATCAAAAGATCTTTAATAAGTTCGAAAAAGTCTGATAGAAACGAAGTTCAGAGTGTGATTTTTAACATTTATATGAGTACAAAATATCAATAAGGCATTGACAAAAATAATGACACTGAATATATTTCATTTTACCCATCTTTTCAAACTTGATTGAATTATCGTATCCGCTTGAACATCTATTGCATAATCGCATATCTCTCTCTCCTCTCTCTCCCCTCTCTGTCTATCTCTATATCTCTCTGTCTCTTTGTCTCTCTCTCTCTCTCTCTCCATCCTCTCTATTTCTCTTTCTTTCTCTCTTTCTCTCTCCCCCTCTCTCTCTCTCTTTCTCTACTCGCACCCCTCTCTGCAATTATTCAGGCTACAAATGAATGCAGCCCACATCCATGTTATAATGGAGGAAGCTGCACTGATCTTCACAATAGTTACGTTTGCACTTGTCAACCCGGAACCACAGGTTAGGTTAAACGGTCCATTAACATTAACATTAATAAAAATATTGGTACAACTATGATTTAATTAAATCAAAGCGAATATGATGAAACATCTGTCAATACTTTGTATTATATTTTGTGCAATCTAGCTTAGTAAAAGTGTGTATGAAATATAAAGCAATAATCATTATAAATCACTTTTATCTTTGAAAAATTCACGCTAATACTTTATTTATTTTGTTTAACTTTAAACCTTGTTTTTTCTCTGAATACTTACATCATAATGGAGGGTAGATCAAAAAGGCTTTAAAGTAAATAAAGAGATATCAGTTGAACCTCTGATTTTTAACATGCACATTTGTTTTCAGTGTACTATTGATGGAAAAAAAGTATGGGCCTATTTTAGACTTGTTCTTTTTTTTTAAAAACCTGTATTCAAGCCTTATAGATCCCCCCGTTCCAATTTAAAAATCGATGCCAATTCCTGAAAAACCACTGACCACCCTATGTTTTTTTTAAATTTAGGTCTGCAATGTCAAACAGACATCGACGAATGCTCCAGCAACCCATGTTTGAATGGAGTCTGTTATACCTCTCCTACCACTCTCAATATCTACACCTGTTCCTGCCATCCGGGTTATGTAGGAATAAATTGTGAGAATGATGTTGATGAATGCGCGTCTAACCCCTGTCAGCGTGGCGGAACGTGCTCGGATTTGGTTAATGAATTCCTCTGCTACTGTCCGGTTGGATCACAAGGTGATTATCTTCAAACTCATATCTCAGTCACACCAAAGAGACCGACACCAGAACGACAACAGACCGACAACAGACCGACAACAGCCCCGACACCATCACGACAACAGACCGACAACAGTCCGACAACAGACCGACAACAGACCGACAACAAACCGACAACAGCCCCGACAACAGACCGACGACAGACCGACAACAGACCGACGACAGACCGACGACAGACTGAAAACAGACCGACAACAGACCGACAACAGACCGACAACAGACCGACAACAGACCGAACAAAACATACATTACCTCCAATGTCTATGAATTAGTCGGTTAGAATGACTCTGGTGTCGGTTTGGCGGTGTGACTGAGGTATAATTGTATTTTGCCTCTGTACAAGAAAGGTTAAGGATTTGGTGTTGAGATTCCAAGTGAATTTAGAGAACTTTTGTGATAGGGTTCATTTCAACATAATATGTTATGTCACATAATATAATTACAGTTTATCCTAAGATTAGTACAATGTGACTAGCTGATCACATTGCTTCATTCTCCAATAATGCTTAGATAATTCCTGCATTTTTTTTACAAGGGTACTACTTTACATTATTAATCAGAATATAACTGGATAACATTCTCACTACACAACTTGTTATTGCGCATCTACTTATCATCACATTCTTCTTTTCCATAACATGCTTGAAGGTACTCGATGTGAGACCGATGTTGATGAGTGTTCAAGTCAGCCGTGTCAACATGGCGGGTCATGTGTGACCTCACCGGAAGTACTGAACTACTATCAATGTAACTGCGCCGATGGTTATGAAGGAGTGAACTGTGAGGAGGATGCAGATGAATGTTTGTCATCACCATGCCAACAAGGAGGACAGTGTCATAATCTGGTCAATGGATTTGCATGCTCATGTCCTGCAGGCATTGCAGGTAAGTAAAAGGAAACAATCACCCCAGGTGAAATTTAGAAAAAATATCTATAAAAAAGTGGGGGAAAGAGAATGCCCTAATATAGTTTGAATTAGGGTCTAGGGGATTAGACAAGAATTATTATGATCTTTGATATACCTGATATGGATGTGATAGCCATCCTTATATATTTATTTCTAAATACCTTCACAAGTGTTAATAATTATATTGTTTCTGTAAAACATGTAGCCACGTCTTGGAATAAAATTAATGTCCCAGTTTTTAGAGTTGGCAGATATTACCTGATCCTTCAAGGTTTGGCTGGTCAAGTGGAGAGTAATGGTGATTTTACGAGACTTTACGTGACACTAAATATTGATACAAACATCTCCCCCTTGTTTCCTTATACGAAAGGTCTGCATTGCGAGACAGACATTGACGAATGCCTCAGTTTTCCGTGTGCATATGATAGCAATTGTAGCACACCACAGCTGGACTTGTATACCTGTGACTGTCAACCAGGATTCGAAGGCACCAACTGTGACGACATCGTCGATGAATGTCTCTCCCAACCTTGCTCGAACGGAGGAGTATGCACAGATCTTATCAACGCATTCCAATGTACTTGTCCACAGGGTACCGAGGGTATGTTTAAGATTATTCTTATCAAATAGTTTCCAAAAACAATGAGCATAATATGTTAATTGACCTATGGTAATTGCACATTATGAAACTTTAGTTCAGCTTTTCTTACTTTCAAAATTATCGGTCGATTCAAGTTAATTCAATGATTTCTTTATGCATAAAATGATTGAATACCCTAATTTCGTTGAATAACTTTCATTGTAATTAATCCTATCGCAAAGACTTTCAAGAAATAAACTAAAGTGCAATTTTAATACCCTATTCCAGTGTAAAAATAGTATCCAAATTATTATGTCACTATAATGTAATTGTCGTCGTGGTAATGCCATTAAATTTCAATTTTATAATATTTGTAGGGGATTTATGCGAAGTGGACGTCGATGAATGCCAGAGCGATCCATGCCAGAATGGAGCTACATGCACCACCCTACCTGGTCAGCTCAACTACTTCTTTTGTACCTGTTCAGCTGGTTTCGAAGGTCTCTACTGCGGGAATAACATTGACGAATGCCTGTCCAGTCCATGTCTTCAGGGTGGAATATGTATTGACCTGATTGATGACTATCACTGCAATTGTATTCCGGGTACTTTAGGTTAGTTTGCAATTTCGTTTGTTCTTTAGTCATTTTGATAACAAGTATGACAAGTGTGATATCGTGATACTCATGTGTAATGGGGTATCCTGGGGGGTGTTTTACAAAACTTGTCATCAGCGACAAATGACAATTGTTGTTATAAGCTACTGAAATCCTTGCTTCTGATTGGTTATCAGCAGATTTGTCAGTGATTATTTGTCATTTGTCATTGAAAAAAGGCTTTGTGAAACGGCTCCCAGGTCTTGTCCAGATCAGGAGGGAGGGAGCAAAACATCCAAGCTTTAGGAGATCCATGAAGCGGGGATAGAGCTGAATTCATTCAGTTTGTTTTTGCTTCTTAATGTGGAATGTAGCAGGTTACTAAGATGATGACAGCATGGCGTTACTATTTTTGTGTATGTGTTTCATTTGGCGTCCCTGTACTTTTCTTAGTTCATATAACATTTTGAACTCTTTCTATTTTACAGGTGAAAATTGCGAAGTCGACAAAGACGAATGTGCCTCTGTTCCTTGTTTGAATGGAGGACAGTGTCTCACATCTCCAGACCAACTGGACCATTACCAGTGTGACTGTCTCGATGGTTTCGTAGGAGTAACGTGTAATGGACACGTTTGCGATGACGATCCTTGCTCCAATGGGGCTTCGTGTGAAGCAGTAGGTAACGAGAATAGGTGCCGATGTCAGCCTGGCTATGAAGGTGTTTTTTGTGAAAATGAAGTTAATGAGTGTTCGAGTAATCCATGTCAGAACGATGCGACCTGCCATGATAATGTTAATGGTTACGTTTGCGTCTGTCCAGAACATTACGGGAGTAATAACTGTGAGATCGACTTTAACATGTGCAGGCTTTTCTTATGTACAAATGGAGCGATGTGCGTAAACTTACCTAATGATTTTCTTTGTCAGTGTGGAGATGATTTCACAGGAGATCTTTGCGATACCCGAATAGACGACTGTTTGGAACATTCTTGTGCAAACATGGCAACATGTTTAGATGGCATTCTGAGCTATAACTGTATATGTACACCTGGATTCTTTGGACAATTATGTGAGTTTGACATCAATGAGTGTTCATCAAATCCCTGCAAGAACAGAGCTGTATGCGTAAACGGTGTAAACACGTTTACATGTCAATGTCCATCTGGATTCGAAGGAACAGTTTGTCAGGACATTGTCAACAATTGCGAGAGTTCACCGTGCTCGAATAACGCTACGTGTATCAACGGACTTGCAGCCTTTGAATGTAGATGTATCCATGGCTTCATGGGATTAACGTGTCAAACTGACATTAATGAATGCGCCAGTACACCATGTATAAACGATGGCACATGCTCAGATAGGGTAGGTGGCTACAATTGCCAGTGTGGAAGTGGTTTTGAAGGTGTCAACTGCGACGTCAATAGCGACGATTGTTTGGCCAACGCGTGTCAGAATGATGCTACATGTGTAGACGGAATCAACACCTATACATGCATTTGTCAACCAGGATACATTGGACAATACTGCCACCAGAATGTTAACGAGTGCAGCAGCAACCCATGCCACAATCCTGGCATTTGTACGGATCACATCAATGGCTATGTGTGTACATGTCAGAACGGCTATCATGGAGTACACTGCGACTGTCCACCAGGAACAGCAGGTATAAAAATAATGCTTCTCAGTATTAAAGGTGGTAGCCAATAGATTGAATCCTAAGAAAATGAGTATCGCTTCAGGATTGTAACATTTTTGCATACAACACTCTCAACACAGCCGTCATTTTACATATAAACAAATTTATTCACAGTAAAATCATGTAGGGTGAACTATTATTTTACATAAGCAGGAGATTTCAAAATTGCATTTGCTAGTGAGCTTCTAACTGGATGTTAACCAATGTTTAGGTCTTCTTTTACTTTTAATGATTCGATTTATCTCAACGACACCAAGACGTAGACTAAGTACAATTAATTTTAAATTACAGTGAAATATCTATGTCACATTCTAATACTACAGGTCAACAATGTGAGGTTGACGTGAACGAATGTACCAGTCTCCCATGTCAAAACGGTGGTACATGCTCGACCTCTGCTGATATCCTTAATACATACATTTGCACCTGCCGAGCTGGGTATACTGGTGATAACTGCGAAACGGAGGTGGATGAGTGCCTTTCAGATCCTTGCCAGCATGGCGGTACTTGTGCTGAGCAGTTTAATGGTTATTTATGTTGGTGTCCAAGTGGAACTGCAGGTGAGTTGACTGGAACAACCAATACTCCAACGATTAATGCTATGTTTTTGTTAAAAATAAATTCTCGACATAATTGTCACATCCCATTATATATTTGTTGACAAACGGTAAGCTTTGTTGTTATTTATTAAAATAATACATTATATCGTTTTTTCCTTCTGTTTCATATATTATTATCAAGGAGCAGTTTCCTATTGTATTGTTGATTGTCAATCCTTTCGTTGCATCGGAAAGTTTTTGTTCAAATTATAATCCACTAATCCTTCATATTACCTTTTAATACATAGGTATTAACTGTGAGGTTGATATTGACGAGTGCCAGAGCTTCCCTTGTTTGAATGGCGCGATATGTCTAACCTATACAAACGATCTTGATGATTACGAGTGTCAATGTGCACCGGGATTCCAGGGTGTCCATTGCAACAGTAATATCAACGAATGCAGCTCAGATCCGTGTAATAATGGAGCATCCTGCATTGACCTTATTAATGGATTCCTGTGCCATTGTCCAACTGGCAGTGCAGGTACGCCTTTAGAAAATAATTACAGTGTTACTATATCAGACAACATTACAATGAAAATAGTATGCTAATAGACAATTTTATGATTTACCCATCTTCCCAAATTGTGTTTATGAAATCAATATAAATATACTTCTACTTGAATATTTGCAAGGTGTCAGATGATTCTCAAGATAACTACTCTAGGAAAGATGCTTGGTTATATTTCACAATACAATGTTACTAGCCCCTTTTAAAAATCTTATCTGACGTCTCATATTGAAGGTCCAAGATGCGAGGTGGACACAAACGAATGTTTGAGTAGGCCGTGCCAGAATGGAGGAAATTGCTACCAGTCTGTACAATTGGACAGCTACATTTGCCTCTGTCCAGTTGGATATACGGGTTCCCATTGTCAAAGTGACATTGATGACTGCTTACCAAATCCTTGTTCACGAAATGGCACATGTACTGACAGAGTGAATGGCTATCACTGTTCTTGTCCGCTAGGGAGTTCAGGTAAATATATATATATTAAATCTACTTTGCATTAATTAAATTTGTATCACTATCCTATATTGATAATTATTGTTGAAATAATAATGCATCGTGGGACTTGAAATAACATTATTACATAGCCGCTATAAATACCTTGATTTTGCTCCCACTTTTCTTCCCACGTGTAAGCTATATGCATCATCAGGATATGTACATATCAAATACAAGGTCATGGGCACCAACGACCACAACAATACATACACTTTTTTTTCGTTTTGCCACATAGGTTCGCGATGTGAAGAGGACATCGACGAATGTAAATCGTCCCCGTGCCTTAATGGTGGAGCCTGTTTGGAGGGGGTGGATACACTGAACGAATACCAATGCACCTGTCTGGCTGGATACCTAGGACAGAACTGTGAAGGACATATCTGTGACACGGATCCCTGTGTCAATGGAGCCTCTTGCAAGTCTGTGGGAGAGGAAATCATCTGTCTGTGTTTGTTAGGGTATCAGGGTACACATTGCGAGCAAGAGATCAACGAATGTGGCAGTAGTCCTTGTGCAAACAATGCTACATGCCATGATGAAGTTAATGGGTATACTTGTCAATGCCCAGATGGGTTTGGGAGTAGTCACTGCGAGGTTGACACAAATACTTGTCGATCAGATCCCTGTCAAAATGGTGCGCTTTGTACGAATATGGTTGACGATTTTAAATGCCATTGTCCAGCTGCTTTTACTGGAGATCTCTGTGAAGTAAATATTGATGACTGCGGTAATCATATCTGTTTAAATGATGGTCTCTGTGTTGACGGGATAGCTTCCTATTCATGTGCTTGCAAGACAGGATTCACGGGGGATCTGTGTGGTATTAATATAAATGAATGTTCTAGTAATCCATGTAGGAATGGTGGACTTTGTGTTGATGCTGTTGGTGGTTACACATGTTATTGTACACTTGGCTTTGAAGGGGAGCACTGTAGTAATGTGGCAGACAACTGTCTGAGTCAACCGTGTCAGAATAGTGCAACTTGCATCAATGGGTTTGCCTCGTATTCATGCAGCTGCCCCGAGGGTTTCATGGGTTTCAACTGCGAAATGGATATCAACGAATGCCTTAGTTTTCCCTGTGCCAACACTGGTAACTGCATTGATAAGGCGAATGGCTACGAGTGTAATTGTAGATCTGGGTTTCAGGGGGTTCACTGTGAAATCAACGTAGATAATTGCGAAGATGTCCTCTGTCTGAATGGTGGCAGCTGTGTTGATGGGGTGGATACGTATGTCTGTCTCTGCGATGCAGGCTATGAAGGAAGTTCCTGCGAGACCAACATGAATGAATGTGCCAGCAACCCTTGCCGAAATGCTGCAACTTGTATGGATTTGGTAAATGCCTATTCCTGTCTCTGTGCCGAGGGCTATGAAGGCTTTAACTGTGAGGTGAATACCCTAGAATGCTGGAGCAACCCTTGTCAGAATGGTGCTCAATGTGATGATATTCCAGATGGTTACACATGTCGATGTCCTGACGGGTACACAGGTACTCATTGCGAAAGGAAGATCAACCTGTGTGAAAGCGTTCCGTGCAAGAATGGGGGTTCCTGTTTCCAATTCCAGTTCTCCAATTTTTACATTTGTTCTTGCGCCGGTGGTTACCAAGGGTTAGACTGCGGAGAGGACACTGATGAATGCCGATACAATGGTTGCGCAAACAACGCCACGTGCATTGATGGTTTTAAACAATATACCTGCTACTGTAGCAATGGATTCACTGGTCGTTTCTGCGATGACGATGTAGACGAGTGCGCTGTTTATGCAGATGTTTGTCCACCAGACATGTTATGTGAGAATTCTTACGGCGGGCATGACTGTGTGGCACCTCCTACAACACCACCTACGTTCGCCGGTATGTGCTTCCAGGAGGCTTGCTACAATGAAGGTACCTGCGTGTTTCTCAACTCAGAATACAGGTAAACGCTCTTAAGATATTGGTAAAAATGCCTAGTAATAACATGATTAGGGTGGGCAAATAACCTGGAACAATAATTGTCACGTCTAGTTTCATGCTCATTCAGTAAACATATCGCCAATTTGTCGGGAGGAATTGTTCCTTTTCATCTTAATTCGACGAAATATCAGGCTTGTTTGGCATTAAATGTACCAAAGTTGGTCGGATAAATTTTTTATTCAATTAAAAATTAAGTTTTGAACATCGCGTGAAAGATGTGCAATAATTGTAAGGTACACACAGCTTATAGATAAAAGATTTTTTACGTTTATCAACGAAAACATGCTATAAAGTAAATCACTTTGTTTGAATGAACTGCATTGCCACACAATATCCATGTTGTTTTATAATGTTTTAATCATTTTTTTTTTTTTTTTTTTTTTTTTACTTGTATAGAAATTCAAATTATTTGTAATCAAGAAAACTAAATCATGTGTTCTTACCAAGAGTTTATTCAAATAAAACTCACATTTTTTGTCTTTCTGTCTGTCTCTCTCTATGTGTTTCTCTCTCTTTCTCTCTCTCTCTCTCTGTGTTTCTCTCCCGCAACGACTGTTGCTTCTGTCAATATCCAGATGCTCCTGCCAAGAAGGATTTACCGGAGACTTATGTGAAACCCAACTGGATGTATGCCTATCCTCTCCATGTTTAAACAATGGGACTTGCACTCCTACCGAGTCTTCTTCCTCAGTAGCTGTTCATCAGTGCGAATGCCTTGATGGATTTATTGGCCTAAATTGTGAAACAAGTAAGTTATTTGCACCAGAAGGCCTATCCTAACTAAACTCATTCATATAGTGGTGTCGGACTAGACTTTTGTGAAAAACAGCAATCATGGCTATTCGTTATCCCATAATTTATCACCAGTTGCATTGCAAGTTAAAACGAGGATCCTGATCGGACACACATTTACCTTTGAAATAGGTCTGATTGTTAGCAATTTGCTTAGGTATATGCAATTTATTGGGGTACAATGTTTACTGTTTCTTTGACAAACTGAATTTGTTGAGGAAAACTGTCTTTTACAACTAGATTTCATGTGATCTATGATAACGTTCGCTAATATTCGTATAGTAACAACCTATTACAGAGCACACTTTATTAATAGGAATATCAAATAATGTTAATTACTGGTCATACATCTCGGGGAAAGAGTTGTATAGCAGCGTACTGTAGAAAGATATATCACTTTTAGTTACAGCGAACCATTCTGGAATCATATCTGTACTCTACCTCATATTTCTAAACTGTCGTACTCTAAGCATTTTTATATTTCATGCAATTAGTTACAGTATTTGAAGAGAACTATTTTACATTAATATGAGCTTTATCAATTTACTAACATTTGTTCACAGCTTGCTTGACAAGCTATGATTCAGTGAAGAAGGCTTGATCAAGTTATCCATTCTACTACATTGGGTTTGCGTCAGCATGTTTTGACATTCGATTGTTTCCTTTACTCATCTGCCGTTCTCCTTTTATCTCCACCATAGATCTAGCAGGAATATTTTATTCCGTTCCTTTGGAGAGTCACATAAATAATGTAGACGGACTGAGCAGTCGTTTAGAAGACCTGGTATACTTGGCCCTAGGTCTAGATGATAACACAGCAGAAGTTAACCTCTACAACATATCACATAATGTTGCTGTTACTGGGTGAGTAGGAAATATCTTATTCAAATGGGTTCCCCTTACTCCCCCCTTCCTCTCTCATTTATGAATATCAACCTACATGAATTTCGAGTTGATGAAATCGTATAAATAGTTACTAATAATCTATGGTGAACTTACATTCTTATTAAAACTGTATTGCAATATTTAATCAATTAAAATCCCTTTCTCCTTTTATTTCTCCTCAGGCAAAAGTATACTGATGTAGGTTTTTATTCCTACCTTGATGGAAACTTCGCGCAAAGCTCAGACATCGAAGCTGGCCTATCCACTCTTGATATTCCAACTCAGAACGCAATAATTTCTCCTTTCAAAATATTTGTTCTTCGTTATCCAACGACATCCTCTCCGACAACGACTCCGACAACGACTCCGACAACCAAATCTGACGGGTCCTCTCCGAACAATAGCCTTCTGGTAATGTACCACTTTGTGTGTTAGTTTTAAACGCGATACAACTGACACAAGTTTCATGAAAAATTATGACTTTATGTTAACATTTGGTAAGCTAGAAAACTACTACATATGACAAGAAAATGCAAACGTATCATGTACTTGCATTTTTGTTGGTCATTCTTCTTCATGCTATTCTTTCAAATATTAGAGTCTTAACTGTAGCAATTCTTTGCTCGGAATACTTCAGTCGATGTAAATAACTTATTGTGATTTAAGAAACATGATTGTTGCAAGTTAAGGGTATTTTAATGGAATATGGAAATATTTCATATTTCGTATCTGGTATTTTATTAATGATTGATCAAGTCTTAAACTAATTCTTTATTGAGCTGTATAATCTGATAATTATTCGTATTAATAAGCTATTGGATAACAAATTCGAATTCCGTTCTGGTCATTTTATCAAGTAATGAAAATGTTGTGTTTATTGTCTGCCTTCTATCTTTTGATTTAGATTGGAGGTGTCCGGATACCAACATGGATACTCTTCTTAGTTATCGCTCTTGTAATCTTGGTCATAATCATGGCATTAACTGGAGTCTTGTACATCAGAAGGTAATTAATCATACTAATTGAATAATACCACATATTCCTCTGTTTGAAATTATTATTATCTTCATTCCCAAATACATTGCCTAATCCCTTGAAGGTAATTTTGAAAATTGGGTGGATAGTGATTCTTTACAATTTTGATATATTTGGATGCCCCTCTGGATGTTTTAAAAGCACTAGAAAATTTAGCCCCTAAAACACTTCTGCTTTCGAGAAATATTGATTTTGTTTTTACCGGTGCTCCCGGTAAATTCTTATAAATTTCAAATAGCGCCTACGGCCGTACAATGGTAGCGGCGACCATGAAAATCTCAGAATGTGTAGTTGTGATATATAATTTCCAAACGGGAATAGCTAATCGGTCGATTTTAGTCAAGAAACATCGTTTTATAGCTTAATTAATATCTTGACCTTGAGAGGGAGCGATACAACATAAAGAGTTATTGTTTACAATTTCATAACTTTAGACTCGATTTCAACCGCGACAACGATCACTGAATATTGTAGGATCACATATGCTTCCAATATGTTCATTTGAACCAAATTCATGACCCCATACCAAAACTTTGTATTACCTTTAAGTCATAAAATGTTCTTATGGTCCGATTGTTTTACATAGGGTTCAAACTTTATGCTATCACCCCCTTCTAATTTGGCAGGAAAGTAAGGATTAACTTGATGTTCCCTAGGAACATACTAATGTTAAAGCTCAGATGCTACTAATTCATGAAAGGGCAGTACTACTGCATCTCAAGGAAATTGTATTGATATAATTTCATTTCACGAATCTTGTACTCCTCAATACTCTTTATATTTCAATATCATGGGATAATTATGTAAGTGTTTAAGAACCATCAACTTTTGCATATTAACCGCTTTATAGAAATATCGCAAGCTTTATATTAATCCAAAACATTATTACAATCCTATTCATCGAGGATTGTTTCATGAGAAGATGTTAAATTTCAGATAACCACGGTCCACAAAATGAACACTGTTTCACGGACATCAGGACAACCTGCTTGTGAAGGGTCGAAATATGTTTTGATCTGTTGAAAGAACCCACCCATTCATATGGCCTTCCTAAATGTTTCTTTTGTTATATGACATTTCGATAATTATAAAATTGTGCATATTTAGTATTGCAATTATTTTTGTATCGGTGAAGTACTGCCAGAAAAACACACATTCAGATGCTTTTGTTGTTGTTGTCGTTGCCTTTATACAGGACAAAAAGGAATCGAGATATGGACGTACCAGACGCCTTAGCGGGTGCTACGAGTCAAGACTATCTTGCAGGTGGTGTCCAAAACTCGATGATGGGAAGAAAAGCCAGCAGTTATGAATCCAGAATCATCCCCATCGTTGATCCTAATGACATGTCGATAGCGTATGATAATCCCATTTATAGCGAGATGGACACTCCGGAGCTAGCCCAT
Organism: Strongylocentrotus droebachiensis; assembly: GCA_035222895.1. Lineage (NCBI taxonomy): Eukaryota > Metazoa > Echinodermata > Echinoidea > Camarodonta > Strongylocentrotidae > Strongylocentrotus > Strongylocentrotus droebachiensis. The sequence goes on along the minus strand of JAVYIG010008624.1, from coordinate 67,121 downwards.
CCCTATACCTCTGTAGGCTCTACCTGCAACGGAGAAAGTAATCGAAACCATGCAACAGAAAACATTTACACCTGATGCTTCATAAAACCGACATGAAAACATACTGCCGAGTAGAGTTAACGTTTTTGTTGTTTTATTGCAGCGAGAGAAAACAAGCCGTGCGGCATGTACTAATTCATCAGTCATATAGTTTTCTCTGTACCCTCGTATGCTCATTATATATCGATGAATGTCCTTCTTTTTACAACTCTTTTAACATTTGTCTTCATGAGCTTGGAAAATATTTTCTTCCAGTATATGTGTTGATTAATTATGTAAATTTTGATGAAGTAGTAACTCAGTACATATCTTAGATGTGAGATCAAATACATAGATAATTAAAATGTACATATTTTGTATTGACATTGCCAACTTTTTTCTCTCAAGAAAGTTTTTACTAAGTTTCATGACTATGCTATTTCACGTAAATCTCAGGTTTTCCTCACATATTTTCCCTCCTTGTATTCAATGCAACTAGTTTTAGAGCCGGGTTCCTGCATAAACAGTTTTGTGGTTTGTTGATTAGGGAGGCGCGATGGTTCAGTGGTAGAGCGGTGATCTCGTAACCGGGAGGTACTAGGTTCCAATCCAAGCGCTCGTGCCCTTTGGTAAGGTATTACTCCTCATTAAAGGACTTGAAGCCGTCCGTCTCCTGGCTGCTTACAAGAATATAGTGCTTTTTTAGCAGTCAGGTAAAACAATCATTAAACATCGACATTTTACTAGGAACTAGAAAGCCTTCATCATTTGGATGACAGCGAACTTTTGACCAACTTTAAATTTAAACAGGACTATTAATCGATAGTGATAGGTAATAATTACAAGTAAATTCAAAGTCACCAGTGCAGTGCTGTTTATCTGGAAATAACAAGCAATTTTCATTAGACATTATTTGTATATCTGAATATTTGTAAGTAATTATATGCAGCATTATTCCTTTTTGCTATTAAACATACCGCCTACAGTTATAGAGTTTTATGTCGATTAAAAATAGGATGATAATTGTATCATTTGTCTATGCAGATCGCATTAAAAACGTTTGGTATGCAGGTGTACAGTTTTAAAATTCCTTCCATTACTGGCTTGACAGAAGTTAATTATCATTTCATAAATTTAGAATTTCTAATTAAGCAAAACATTGCCATTATAGATTATGCACATGATATATTTTTTATATTAATCTAAGAACTTTGCAATTTTTTCTCAAATATTAGATATTCTTTTAAATTGTATATATCTATAAACGTTGGCATCTTTGTAGCGTGATCGTGGTTTGCTTTCGATACGACTACCTTCGTGAACGATAATGCTGTCAAAGATCTATATCGATGTTCCATTCATTATAACCTTTATATTGTTTGTTATTACTCTTTAAGAAGAAAAAAAGAGAGTTTTCATGGAGCAGTCAATAGGAATTCAAAGAAACATTGATGTTTTGCCACTGTTTATAATCATATTCTTTAAAAAAATTGTATTTATATATGAATATAATTGACCATGCACTGATCATGTTAATGTACAGTTTCTATCAGAGATGCTGGTGCAACTTTATTTTTTCTTTTCTAAATTCTTTTCTATAATCAGTGGCTTATAACGGGATGCGCATTAGGATTGATTTGCCTTGGATGCATGATTTGCATTCCATTTATTTTTGGTATATTCAAACTATCCATACATAATTTTGTTATGTTGTGGAAGAAGTTGCCCTTTTTGTAATAACCTATTTAGTCTTCACGATACATCAAATGAAATAACTTGTATCTTCTTTCTGACAACATGTTCCATGTTTTTCTAATACAACTTTATTATTTCTTGTCTCTCAATACTTGTACGTGCAATTTGAATAGAATACATTCAATTCTTCTTTCTTCATTTTTGTTTGTACATCAAACATTTCGAGATGTCAACTACTTATGTCGAGAAGTGTATTTTTTAGTAATTTGATTAGTAGTACCGAAACAAAATTGAACGAAAATATATATTTTCATTTACAAATGCGAAATGAATTGTGGTATGAGGAAGATGAAGGTGAAATAAAAAGATAGAGGAATAGAAATTGAACAATATAAATGTGTTAAATGTGTTTATTTAGATCAAGTTGCTGGAATTAATGAATAATGTTATGTTATGTTAAAGGCGTAGAAAGAAAGTGATAGAGTGGCAGATGAGATGGGTATGAGAAAGGGGGGGGGGGGTAGAATGGACAGAGGGAGTGAATTACATGGGCACTTTGTCTACAAGTTGTTTAATGGTTTTACAAAACGGGTTCAATTCAGGTTGGGATTAATATTTCCTCAATTACACCTATACAAAACAACAAAAAACAATATTATACATAATTAGATAAAGAAAATATGCCGTCGCATGTAAACCGACACTGAAATGATATGAAACATTACAAATCTTTCATAGAAGACCTACAAATCTACCTTCAGCAACGAGCAATTTTAGACCTGCCTTTTCGAGGTCTTATTACAATATGCTACTCTTCGAAGTTTGATTTTACTGAATATACTTGTTGCTTAAAGGAAAATCCAACTCAAATAGACAACTACTCTAAACGAAAGCAGAAAAATCAGAGAAGCAAACTGATGAAAGTTTCAATTATATCTGACTGAATATACGAAAGTTATAAGTTGTTGAAAGTTGTAATCAATATTATGTATGGGCACTTCAAATTGGCTGAAGCGGTAATATCAATGTGATGTAGTGTCGGACTACTTTCTTATCTGTTCCAACATACAAAATGACTAAATTTAAATTTTTCAAAAATTCAGCGCTCAGGAGGGCCGATAATAATATGCTATCTATAATATATTGTGAGTAGTGCCCTTACGAGAAAAAAACAGAAATCAGTGATATTTTGTGTACACGACAAATGGGAGAGTTATCCACGTCGTACGTCATAATCCACTATCCAAACTACCAATTTGAGATTAGCACAGACTTAGTGATCTCATATTTCAAACATTCATAACTTCCTTATTATTGTTCTGATGTATTTCAAACTTTTGCCATTCTGTTTCTGTTATTTTTCTGCTTACATACAAATCTACTTATTTACAAGGATTGGATTGCCTGTAGCATTTGGCACAAAGAAACTAAATATTCAGCTCTATTCAATTGTTTCATTGTGCTAACTGTTCCCTGTTAAATATTGTCATATCTTTACGCTTGACAAGATTTCACCGTCAAATTGATTGCTTTGTCCCCCACAAAACTGAATTTAGAATCTATTCATTTCATACAAATACACACGACCTAATACACAAGTTGGTATCCTACCGGTTTCGTACAATAAAAGTGGTTTGTTCAAGAAAGACACAATAGAGCTGCCCCGGGTTGCCACACAAGGACATCACGTGGGCCACCGAATAGAGTGTTTTCGAGATATTATCATGTCCGACAATATTGAAACCTATACAGCTGATATTTGTGTGGGGGAGGGTTATAATACATAATATTTACCAGTTTGGAGCGTTAAGGAGACATATACCAACGGTGTCGTTGTCAGAAGAGCGGATTATATACCCATGTGCAAAATGGATTGGTTGCTAACGGCATTATTACTGCAAACTGTGCTTCTGACAGAGGTGAGACCCTAGCAAAGAGAGTTAATTTTGTAATAAAGTAATACATAACTCAATTTAGTCTATTTGTAAAATGTTCTGAGAGTTCAGCAAAAACATGTTATTATATGATGATCGGATTCAATGAGTGAGAAAAGTTCATAGATTAGTTCATTTACACTGTCGCTCATAAAGGTGGAATATTTTAGTTTTATCCCAATTTAAGGAATTATTTTAAAAATAATTTAAAAATAATAGATCTAGATAATAGTATACATTCTCAGATTTTTTGAACAATAATTTGCCAATGTGTGTTTTGCGTGACTGTTAAAGCATGTGTTTGCTACTATGCTTATCAACTAGGGGACCTATGCCCTTAAGTCATAAATGACAGTAATGAGGATTAATGCCCCACAAAAGGGCACTAATATAGCACATCGATACGGTTTTGATCCTGGGGCCTCACAGTTACGAGGCCATTGCTTTGTCACTGAACCATGAATGTACGCAGCGGGGGTTAGGGTAGGGGGCAGTTTCCATAAATGAAAAAAAAACATAGAAAATGCAATAAATTTTCAATAATTTATGCATTTTACCACGGTTCCCAACATAAAAAAAATCTTCTGTGTGCCCATACCTTGAGCCATAATGCATGGCCGTCAAGAGGATTTTTTGTATGTTGGGGACCGGGGTAAAATGCAATAAATTATTGAAAATTTATTGCATTTTCTGTTTTTTTTTTAATTCATGGAAACTGCCCCCTACCCTAGCCCCCGCTGCGTACAGTCATGGTTCAGTGACAAAACAATGGCCTCGTAACTGTGAGGCCCCAGGATCAAAACCGTGTCGATGTGCTATAGTTGTGCCCTTTTGTGGGGCATTAATCCTCATTACTGTCATTTATGACTCAAGGGCATAGGTCCCCTAGTTGATAAGCATAGTAGCATACACATGTTTTAGCAGTCTCGCAAAACACACATTGGCAAATTAATCAATTCAATCTGAGAATGTATACTTTTATCTAGATCTATTATTTTTAAATTATTTTTAAAATAATTCCATAAATTAGGGTAAAACTAAAATATTCCACCTTTATGAGAGACAGTGTATTATGTTTACGACGAGTTTTGCGGGAGGATATCGTTAATATTGCTGTTCGTTTAATATTCATTTTGACGAAGACCCCAGCCCACTGGAATGTAGTCAGGAAAGAAGTGGTTCTACAACCCCATTGATTTGAGTTATTATTAGCTTTAGTTTTATTTGAAAACAATTGCTCCATGTTTGAACCAAAAACGCTGGAATGCTAAATCTTGAATTGAAATTTAATTAGTGAACATTTGACTGAAGTTCTATAGAACAGGTTACAAGCGAGAAAAGGCATAGTCGCGCTCAAATTCATAGTTGAAAGGAATTTACCATACTGGTGAGGTTGGGTCTGGCATGAAGATTATTCTCTGAATCCGGGATGTTTCAAGCAAATTGGAGCAGTTTGAGTACGTCATGCAAAAATGTAAAATATTGTATACATGTATACATGTAAAGAATACAACTTTATAACAATAAAGAGTGCAAAACACATCACATAGGTATGTCCACATGCGCTTGGAAAGAAAAAAGAAAAGAAAAGCAAAATGCAAACCGGTTACTGAGTTCTTTTATCTGTTTATGATTTGGAATAAGTGTTTTAAGGGCAGACTTAAACAACTCTATTGTATTAATATTTCAAAGAGAGTCGGAGAGGCTGTTCCATAAAACTGGGGCAGCATGAGCAAATGAATTTGCAAACCATAAGTACATATTTATTTAGAACATGTATGCACTTGAGCACCTTTTCTGAAACAAATGCATGTGAAAGCAATGGTCAAGTTGTACAGTTACACGACCAGTGTATGCCTATTGGATGACCTTGAAACGTGTGCTTTGACGAAGAAGGAAGGAAAAATACCGGATATAATTCGGTGGAGAATAACATTAAATGAGATATGAGGGAATGAAATATGGCATATAGAGGCACAAACATGAAAATACTCTGAATTCCATTTTCGATCATTTATTTTAATCTTGATTAGAAATTATTGCCACAACGTAAATGAGAAAATGAGACCTGTTATGATTTGATTCTACTTTTTCGCAAAAGGTGACAGCTGTCGTAAAAGTTTCTATGAAACTAAAACGATATCAGAACCACGGTCATCACCAAATCGACGATGATTGCTGTGATCCTCAGCCATGGATACTTTGGGACCCTTGTAACGACTGCGACAATCACTTCGAACTCTGTTTCGACACTATATCAAGGTAATTAGAGGGAAAAGAGATCTAAAACGTGTTTTCTTCTATAATTAGGTCTTGTTAAATGAAGATATCTTTTGTACAACTGCGGCCAAAAAGAAAATGACCATCGACCATTGCCTCCACTTTCTGGTATGACTCCTATAGTTATAGCTTTATCAATAATTTTTGTATTGATAAAATAAATGGATGACCATACGGAATGGAACAATGTTGGTTATCATAATTATAATGATTAACATTTAAAATCAGAAGTCTATCCCAACACCTTATCATAATAACATTACCATACATGCTCCGGCTGCTTTACATTAATACCATTCTGTTATAATTTCAGCGATTTAGATTTCCACACGTGTCACTATGACAGTTTCAAGACAGAACGACTGTTTGCTGATGATGATGATTTCTACTTTCCTCCAGTACTGCGGGCGCCACAGAATACCTTTATCCCAAATCCCTTCCTCATCAATGTCACAGACTGGCAGGTAAGCGACCATCTCTGAACTAGTTAGTAGTAATGTGACAACTACACCAGTAGTAGAGGTAGAAGTTGTAGTAGTATTAGTAGTAGTAGTAGTAATAGTAAAAATAGTATTACTATAAGTGGCAGTAATAAAAGTAGTAGTAGAAGTTGTAGTAATTGTAGTAGTTGTTGTTGTATAATAGTAGTAGAAGTATTAGCAGTAATAGCAGAAGTGAAAATAGTAGTAGTAGAAGTAGTAATAGTAGTAGTAAAAGTAGTGGTAGTAGTTGAAGTAGTGGTAGTATCAATAGTCGCAGTAGTGTAGTAATTGTAGTAGTTATATGTACCGTAGTAGTAGTAGTAGTAGTAGTAATAGAGTTGTTGTAGTAGTAGGAGTAGTAGTAGTAGTAGTAGTAGTAGTAGTAGTAGAGTTGTTGTAGTAGTAGGAGTGGTAGTAGTAGTAGTAGTAATAGTAGTAGTAGTAATAATAGATATTAGTATTAGTATTAGTGCTAGTAGTAGTAATAGTAGCAGTACTGTTAGTAGTAGTAGTAGTAGTAGTAGTAGTAGTAAACGTATTAGTAGTAGTAGTAGTAGACGTAGTAGTAATAGTAGTAGTAGTAGTAATAGTAGCAGTACTGTTAGTAGTAGTAGTAGTAGTAGTAGTAGTAGTAGTAGACGTAGTAGTAGTAGTAGTAGTAGTAGTAGTAGACGTAGTAGTAATAGTAGTAGTAGTAGTAGTGGTAGTAGTAACAGGGGAAGTAGTAACAGTAGTGGAAGTAATAGTAGTAATATTCGTAGTAGTGTAGTAATTGTAGTATTTGCATGTAACGTAGTAGTAGTTGTAGTAGTAGGAATCGTAGTAGTAGTAGTAGTAGTAGTAGTAGTAGTAGTAGTAGTATAGTAGTAGTAGTACAATTAGAGGGAGTAGTGGTAGTATTAACGGTTGTTGCTTTTCTTGTTGTTGTTATTGTTGTATTTGTAGTTGTGGTAGTATGTGTAGTAGTAGTAGTAGCAGAAGCTGTCGATTTGATATTTATATCATGATCATATTCAATCGATGACGTAGGTAGATTACATAAAATTGTCCAATAGATGAATAATACCAGAAAGGGATTTCCAATGTTAATTAATCATAATTTATAGTCCCTTTCTATGTCTATTTTACAACATTGGTGATTAAGATCTTCTAAAATGGTAGCATTTTTTTATCGTACATTGATTAGGGCGATTTTATGGAGGTTCTTTATAGTCTTGAATTTTGTTGACCCTTGTTATTCTATTGCTTTCACACAAGAGTAAATAGAAGTGGAATCAGACATGAAACCAACAAAGCAATCGTGCGTCAGAAAGCCTTTTTGTCATAACGTGCAACTCAAAGCCATAGACAACGATTTCATGCTGGCAGAGCACAAATGCAAATAAAAATGAAACAAAGAATAATAGCGATCGGTTTGTTGATATTATTGATGTATACGTTTTTAACGTTAATAAGGTTGCAAAAGAACAGAAAAAAGGCGGAAAGAAAGACTTACCTTTGACTGACTTTTGAGTAATGTTTCTATTTGATTTGATATATGGTCACCTGTACGAGCATCATATGAGGCATGTCAACAGTATTTTGCCAACAAGTCACGGATTTCAGGATGATACCAAATAATAATCAAGGAAGATCAATAGACAAATATATATCAATTTTATGATTCTTTTGTAATTGGTAACGGATGGGACAAATAATGACCAAACTACCTTGAAAGTGAGAAATAAGGAACAATAAATACGGAAACAAAACAGTAATGTTGATCAAGTTCTTAGGCTGAATTACCTCTTCTGAAAACATTATTGAATACAGTTTCATGAACATAGACATGATATAATCAGAAAGAAAATGTAAAAAAGAATGGTATGAAAGATGGAGTATTTATCTATAAATTTAAAATCTACCAAAGACAAACCATTACGGAAACGGGCAGTTTGTTTTTCATCTTCATGTCGGAAAATGTTTTTTTTTTAAACACAGAATGGATTTCGGACTAAGATCAAAGTTTTGGACTACGACCCACATAACAGTGATGATCTTATCGATGAGATTGGTTATAATTTCATGGACTCTGATTATCAACCGTCAGCAAGCCTTGGAAGTGTTTCGGATTGGAAGGAAATAATACTGGATGGTGGACGTGGGCACGCCATGTAAGTCAGTACTCCCACTATCCCGTCCCCTTAAAAGTATATATTCCAATTATCGTCACTGTCATATATTTCTCCAAAGGCGGTATGGATGATCACCACCCTATTCTTACCATATTCTCTTAACTCTATGCATGATGAGGTGATATCTTTTTAGTTGGTCTAAGACCAAATACAAAATTCGCTACATAATTCAAAAGTTTTAATACAAATGAGGACAGTGTAAGCGGGGATAATCTATTTGGACGTGAATTATGAGATAGTTAACAATTCATGCTTGAGAAACACATAATTAGGTGAAAACATTTTTCAACTTATCTTGAAGTCAGGTGTAACTTAGTCTTTTTTCGAGAACACTAGCCCTTGTTTCTGTAGCTACATGTACATTCTATTTTGAAGGAAAGCATATACGTCTTAAATAATGACGTTGGCTTCCCAAAGTGGTATGACATGTATTGACGTCTATTTATAACCATGAACTATTTCGTATTTCTGGGTGCAGTCGTGGAAAATATTTTCTTTCAATTCAGATTGTTTACATTCTTTGCTAAAAAGGGTTCTTTTTCCTAAAAATGTCTAAAGCCCATTTTGCCCGATTCGTGTTTTCTATTGTTATAAACAAATCAGAATAACAGTACAGCTCAAAGTCTACTGCGAGGAGCACTATTACAAAGCAGCTGAAGGTTGCAACACCTATTGTTTGGGGCGTGATGATGCCCTGGGACATTACGACTGTCATGACGTCACAGGGTCAAAGCTTTGCCATCTGGGTTATACAGGTCAAGACTGTGAACAGGTACAACTTCATGAAATGAATTCTATTTTTCCTTTTGCCTAACTCAACGTCTCTCTCTCTCTCCCCTCTCTCTATCTCTATCTCTCTCGTTCTTTTCCTTCTCTTCTCTCTTCCTCTCTCTCTTTCCCCAACCTCCTTTCATTCCCTCTGTTTGTATCATTTCAGTCTTGCAATCTTTTTTCTTTGTGTACATATTATATATAGCTTTTTATCCCGTTGAGCTAAATTGTTTTTGTTTATATTTCATATTGAATATTGTTATCACATTTGTATAACTCGACTTTGTAGAGTTCAAGTCCGGCGTATTTATCTTTAATTATGCAATGAAATATCCTTCACTTTGCGCAGAAATAATCTTTGAATAAAACATCTCATTAGCATTAAAGTCTACTTGATTTCGTTAGTATAGCAACTTCAGAACATAAATACTTTGGGAAATAGTATCTACAGTAAACAACTTAATTATTCATACCTTTACCAATTTTATTTATTTTTTAAGTATGTGAAAATTAAGAATGTGACATATTACAGCTCACATCTAAAAGTATTCAACAAGGGCTATAATTCAACCAGTACATCTTCATTGTTGAGTTTTGAAAAACACAGAAACGTGATATTTACAAGGGGTATTAATAATTTAGTTGTTAACTGTAACGTCTTACGTGTAATAACATTTGAGTGAACAATTAAATTCAAGTAATCAGTGATTTTGAATCATTTTTCTCTAACTTTGTTGAAACTAGGAAATCAACGAGTGCAGCTCTAACCCATGCATGAACGGTGGTGTTTGTCGAGATCTCATGAACGCGTATGATTGTGAATGCCAAGATGGATCTTCAGGTATTCTTCTGTTTTCATCCTTTCTGTGCATGGGGATTATTGTATGAGAACATCTATGAACAGGCTAGTAGACATGGTGGAGGGATACAGAACCGCACGTGATCCCTAATAATGCAGATGGTCTTTATGTAGAGGTTAAAACTAAAAGGAATTTGTTGAAGGGAAATAACAACTGTGCTGTATTCAGGTGATATTATTGTAGTCTTTCTGTATTGTTTATCACTAAAACGGACTTGATTTAAATTATCGGTTTACTTAACAAAGTAAAGATTATATTTTATTTCATGATTCAGCTAGATATGTTGCATGAAATCAAATGCATCATTTTTGTTTTCATCAGATACTAAAGGTTCATACAAACGTTAAGATATTCTAAGAATGTACAGATATTTTAAAATCCATTATGAATCAAGCAATACATGATGATAAGGATTAACACTCTGTGATGACATATTGCTTATGTTAGCAATTCATAATGATGACTCTTTTCAGGCACAAACTGTGAAATTGATTTGGATGAATGTGAGAGCAACCCTTGTGAAAATGGAGCGACCTGTAAGACACTTGGTACAGCTCTAGATTTCTACCAATGCTTGTGTGTCACGGGCTATGATGGTGTGAACTGTGAAACTGATATTGATGAATGTGCTTCTAGTCCATGTCAGAATGGTGCTACATGTACAAACCATCTAGGCTCCTACGAATGCACATGTTTGCCAGGGACACTGGGTGAGTCATCTTTAATTCTTCATTCAATTAATCCATTCCTACTTCCGTTTTTTCTTACGATATCAGATGTTGAAATAAAGTCTTGGCAAAGTTCGGGGCACTTTTTTCGCGTCTTCTGCATTATTTTCAAGAGATAACAGGCTACTTGTCACGACTGTGTTGAAATTCAGTATGATGAAAAAACAAGTGTGCACGATAACTACGGACTGTTTGTTTCTTGAGATTCATCAAATGAATATATCAGCTGTAAGCCCCCTTCTCTCTTTGTTTTTCTGTCTGTCAGTTTTTCTTTCTCTCTCTCTCTCTTTATGAATATATATATCTTTAATATAGCGTATTTCTCTGTCCCCGTGCCTGTGTTTCTATCTATCCCTGTCTCTAGCTCTCTCACAGCTTAACGCTTCAGTAATGTCTCTCCTAACATAATTATATTCTCTTATTCTTACATCCTATAGGACCTCGTTGTGAAGTTGATATCGATGAGTGTTTGGATCAGCCTTGTCTGAATGACGGCACATGCACTACGTCCCCGCAACAGCTCAATTCTTATGACTGTGCATGTCGTGAAGGCTTTCTAGGAATAAACTGTGAATCCGGTGCAGACGAATGCATTTCCAATCCTTGCCAAAACGGTGGAAGCTGTACAGATTTGGTGAATGGCTATAGATGCGAGTGCCTTCCAGGAACTGATGGTGAGTGGCGATATCAATGTATTACGTAATGAAAATGAAGATAGGTTATTATATGTGTGGAGCGCCAGGAGTGTCAAGTTTGGCAGACATGAGCATAATGCAAGAACCCATTATTATTATCATATATATCCACTGATATCCAATATAATATAAAACTTTATGAAAATTGTCAATGTTTGACGTTAAAAGTATATCTCGTAAGATCTTTATGAAGAAATACACGTATTAGTAAACCATAATATTTGATAATCTATTAATAGAGGCTTGTGTATTTACATATAATAATGTTTTTCTTTCAAAATGGCAATTTCAAAATCATATTTCACCCTTTTCGATCTCTCTCTCTCTCTCTCTCTATCCCATCCACTGTGAATACAGGTGATACTTGTGGAAATGATATCGATGAATGTCTCAGTTTCCCTTGCCAACATTCCGGCACCTGTATGACCCAGGCAGGAGAGTTCAATATGTATGAGTGCATCTGTCAGGTTGGCTTCGAAGGTGATGTTTGCGAAGAGGATGTAGACGAATGTACGTCAAATCCGTGTGCAAATGGAGGGTCTTGTACAGACCTGGCAGCGTCTTTCCGATGCGAGTGTCCTCAGGGTACCAACGGTAAGCTATGTGCCATGTAGAGGCATTAGGTGAAAGTTGCTCAAGCAGGGACTTAACTGTCTCTCTCTCTCTCTCTCTTTCTCTCACCTCTCTTAATTTGATAACATGAACAAAACGGGCCTTAGCTTAAGAAGCTCCTGTAGATCACTTCTTCTCTCCCATCATCAGATCCCTAAATCATCAAAACATCAGATCTATGTTCCCTTGACCGAATGTCTTTCTCAGTTAACTCACTGGGTTTTTAACCAAAACCGACCATTGTCAAATCCTTTCCTACTCAAATACAGGTCTTCGCTGCGAGGTCAATATAGACGAGTGTGATAGTGACCCCTGTGAGAATGGAGGAACATGCATCCATCCAACTCAAGAGCTAAACACATACCAATGTGATTGTTTAGTAGGGTTTACCGGTGAACGCTGTCAGAGCAACACAGACGATTGTAACATACGACCGTGCCAAAATGGAGGAACATGTACCGATCTCGTCAATACATATCGATGTGAATGCCCTGCTGGAACCAGCGGTAAGATGATTAATCCAGTAACTATTTGGAATGTCTATAATGTTGTTCATAATACGATACATTGTTGTTAATGGAAATCTGAGAAATTATAGTTTAAATTGTTCTCCAAGACAATCTTTTGTGATCTCCTACGTTTTTGTTGTTTTAAAAGTATCTTTTTATAAGATGGAAATAAATGCGTCATTGTATATGATTGTGTGCGTCATTTTACTTGTAAGTCTTAACAGAAAACGAATACGTTTATTTATGCCGGATTCATAACCGTTTTACAGGCAGTGATTGCGAAACTGATGTCGATGAATGCAACTCCAATCCCTGTTTGAATGGCGGTAGCTGCTCAACCTCAGCCAACGAACTGAACGCTTACCAGTGCAACTGCACCTCTGGTTTCATTGGTCCGAAATGCGAGGGACATGTATGTGACAACAATCCATGTGATTCTGGATCAACTTGTGAGTCGATTGGAGGGCAACCTACATGCTTATGCCAACCAGGATACCAAGGTGAAACATGCCATGATGATATCAATGAATGTGAAAATCACCCTTGCCTAAATGGTGCAACTTGTATAGATGAAGTGAACTCGTTTCGCTGTTACTGCACTGAGGATTTCAGTGGTATTGACTGCTCAGTTGATACGAACCTCTGTCGCTCTCAGCCATGTTTGTATGGGACTTGTATGAACCTCAACGATGCTTTCTCCTGTCTGTGTATGGATGGGTATACTGGACATATGTGTGGAACTGATATTAATGAGTGTGTAAGTAACCCTTGCAGAAACGGGGGATCGTGTACAGATTTGATGAATAACTATGCATGTACTTGCATCACTGGATATGAAGGAACATTCTGTGAAACTTTGACCAACAATTGCGCTGGATATCCCTGTAACAATGGTGGTACGTGTGTGAATGGCCTTGGAACGTATGCTTGTAAATGTTCACAGGGTTTCATGGGCTCCGATTGTGAAATACAGATTGATGAATGTGTGAGCTCTCCGTGTAGGAATGGAGCTAATTGTAGGGACGTGATCGCTGGCTACGTCTGTACCTGTGTAACTGGTTTCTCTGGAAGACATTGTGAGATCAATGACGACAACTGCGTTTTTAATCATTGTCACTACTCATCTACCTGTGTGGATGAAATAAATGATTACACTTGCTCTTGCGCAGAAGGATACACGGGTAGATATTGCAACACGAACATAGACGATTGTGTCAATATACATTGTCAAAATGGTGCGACATGTATAGACAAACTCAGCAATTATACCTGTTCTTGTGCGCTTGGATACGAGGGTGATTATTGTGAGACCGATATTGATGAATGCATGAGCAACCCTTGCAGGAACGACGCGCAATGTACAGACATGGTTTATGGCTATCATTGTGCGTGTAAACCAGGTTTTACAGGGGTAAACTGTGCCACCAACATCGATGAGTGTGTGAGTAATCCTTGCAAGTATGGAGGGACATGTATTGATAGCAGGAACAGTTTCATTTGCTCTTGTATTCCGGGGTATAGAGGACCTACGTGCATTCTGAGCTCAAACGACTGCACCGATAACAACTGTGTGAACGACGCAACTTGCATTGATGACTTTCCGACCTACAGGTAAAACAAGAAACAGAAATAACAAATCAAAAAATAAAGTGAATGATTGATAAAAACAGATCTAACTTGAACAGCTACAGACATCATCTTCAACACATTAACATGTTTCATATTGAGAAGATGTTGAGAGTTTTGAAGATCACCAGTTGAACCTCAATATTTCGAACGTGTAGGTCTTTGGTTGATAAATGTAATACATTGTATTTTAGTAATCTACAAAATTGTTGCATATAATATTAATTTATTCGATGATTGTTATGATTAAACTTTGTATTATTAAACTTGAATATTCTTCATCGATTATGATAATCAGCAGCTCTTACGTAATTTACTGGATGACTAATGCTATGTACTTCTGTGAATCCCGTTTTTTGATATTGTGTCTTTCGCCTCTTAATTGATTCCCTATTTCAGGTGTCAGTGTCCTCCTGGTTACCATGGGGATCTATGTGAATCCGATGTTGATGAATGTACACAGTTCGACAACGTGTGTCCACCTGGATCAGCGTGTAACAACACCATAGGAGGATACGAATGTGAAGAAATACCAGTCGAAGAAGTTCCCCCGAGCGGCATCTGTCAGACCGAAATGTGCAGAAATGGCGGAACTTGCTCGCTCTACAGAAATACCTACGTGTATGAGTTTCCCTTTTTTGTAACCGATCCATCTATCTTTCTCTTTCTCTCTTTTTCTCTCTCTCTATCTCACTAGTTCTCTCTCTCTCTCTCTCTCTCTCTTTATCTCTCGCTTTCTCTCTCTTTTTATTTTCATCCCTCTCTCTCCTTCTGTCTTTGTTTTCACCATTTAAATGCATGTTTTTCCTGTTTCTTATCTTTATCTCATTTTCCTTGGTAGTAAACGCATGGATTGACGTAAATGCGAATTTTAAAAATAAAATCATGAATAATATTCGATTATGCGGATTAAAAGAAATTAAATAACAATTATTCGCTAGGGTTAATATAATATTGAGTAAAGCTGGATCTCTGTAAGTATTTTGGAAAGTCAATAGATTTTACTACTGATTTGAAGTGTCCTACAATCATTTGTAACGAGGACATAGGAATTTAAGTGGTGGAAGTCCTGTGTAAAAAAGAGTCCATACTTGTTAAATGAACCGTTTATTACTTAAGTCAACCAGAAGTCAACATAAACGACACCAAATAAATGGGAAGAATGAAATAGATTAAAATATCACTATTTGTCTTTTTTTTCCTTCTTCATATTCACAGATGCGATTGTCCAGAAGAGTTTAGTGGAGATCTGTGCGAGGTGCCCACGATGTTTGACTGCGCTATTTCCTTGTGTCAGAATAGTGGCACATGCGTCAAAACCATCGAGAGTGATGGCAGACAAACTTCAAGATGTGACTGTCAAGAAAACTATATCGGTACTACATGTGAGACAAGTAAGTATTAGTCTTAGCTCGGTAAATCAACAGTTATGTGAATCTCCATATAGATATTAAAGAACACAAAACTAAAGAGATACATTTTCTTAGGAATTGAACAATGAATTGGTATACTTTGCCTTACATTTGCACATTGGATAAAGACAAACTAAGGGTAAGTACAAATAGCTTTCGAATATCAATACATGTCTTCAGTGATTCTGCAACTATTAGTATTTTAATTTCAACAGGAAACTGAAAATGCTGCATGAAGGAAACCAAAGGATATTCCGTTTAACCTTCAAACAAACTCAGGACATCAACACAAAATGTGTTGACACCGACGTGGATAACTTCTCTTACCCAAACTTACCAACCAACAGAAGATTAGGGGTAGGGGTGGGGGAGGGGGTCGATTGAGGGCAGAAGTGGATTAACATACCGCGCTGATTAATGTAATTAGATCCAATGTCAAATTCGCATTTGTCTAGTATTCAGCTCTTCTAATTCTATTTTGTCCGTATCATGTGTATCCAGCCTGTCTACTCTCTAAGTGGAAAAATCTAGAGAAAATTAGACCAATAATAGGCCGCATGGACAGACGACGAATTGGATGCAGAAGAAATGCGATTAGATCATGGAAGTTTAGACGAAATGTCGCTACGCATTATCAAGCCATAGGATTAAATAGGATTAAGTTCGCCCATCATAAAATTGATCGATGCTTTTACTAATGCTCACCTTCCTCATTCCTAATGATAATGATTTCATTGGAATCGAATTTCTTTCACTTTTCAGATTTGCTAGGAACTTTCTACGGCATCGATCTCGAAGATCACATCCAGAATTTCGACGGTCTCACCAACAGATTGAGTACTCTTCTAGGGATAGCACTCAACCAGTCTAACTCCATCATCACTGTTATACTCTACAACAGTACATATCGTACTGCCTTTACTGGGTACGTCATGTAGGACTATTTGACTATGAGGAAGTATAGTCTGTTTAATCACAGCAACAACACAACAATTTGTAATGGCTTTTGTTTTTTCTGAAAGTTTTAAACCCTTTTTCATAGTACATCAAACATTGAAACATTACATCAAATTATTGAACTGTGCACTCACTCCCCTTCTCTTTGATGTTACACTAGGAAACTCATAGTATTTGTAAGTCATTTCTTCATGAATTATTGTTCAATGACATGACTGAGGAGCAATCTGATTTACCAATGTGTTTCTATGTGACATGTCTCGGATTAAAGGATGTCAAGAAACACACACGCGCGCACAAAATATATTCTTTACATGATTTTAACAGCATTGGTCATTGGTGTTTTATAATAACACATGTATTTGGTCTTCTATTTAACTATGTTTTGCATTGCAGGCAGAACTACACAGCAATAGGGTTCTATGCCTATGTTGAAGATGACATAGTGTCGAATGAGAATATTTCTAGAGGGCTCTCGGCTATGAGCATTGAATCTCAAGATGCTATCATTCAACCTTTCAAGATCTTCGTTCTAAGGGATAGAGGAACACCCGACGCGCAGGTAGGAACCGGTCGAAACCCACCCTCCGATTACAACCCCTCTCTCTATCTCTCTCTCTCTTTCTCTCTCTCTCTCTCTCTCCCTATAAATATATATATATATATATATATCTTATCTCTCTGTGTCAGTCTCTCTCTCTCTCTCTTTCCCCGTCTCTTTGTCTTTCTTTCTCTCCTCCCAGTTCCTCACTTCTCCCGGTTTTCTCTTCTCTCTCTCCTTCTCTCCTATATATATATATCTATATCTCCCTCTATCTCTCTCTCTTTATCTCTCTGTCTCTCTTTCTTCCGCTCTATGCTGCTCACTTCCATCTGTTCATAACACTATCTCCTTCTCTTCCTCCCTCCTTCTCATTTAGTATGTTGCCTCTTAGCCTCCATTTCTTTCCATCTCCGCATACTCTGTCCTCCACTCTCTGGCCCTCCTCCCACTCTTATACACCTGTATGTCCCCCCCCCCCCATCAGCTCATTTCTCTGATTTGTTGTTCTGCTTGAGACCTTTTTCATTTGCAACCACTCAATATACTTCCTGTGGTTGCTTTGGTCTATCAGTTAGTGTCTTCTCTTAATTGTCTTCCTGTTAGTATTTGATACTAATTAGCTTATATGCAAAAGTTTTATGTTACATGCAGGAGAGGGAAACATATTTCAAGCACTGCATGGTCAAAATCTACATTTTGTTAAAGTAGTACCGGTAATGGTTTTTCATCACCCTCAAAATATTCTTACTTGTAATGTCATTTCCGAGTCATTTATTTATTCATGACATATTTACACAAAGTAGCCTGTTCAGCTAGCAAACAATAATTTACACGCAAATAATTAAAATGCAAGACATATAACACATGAACAATGATTTATAAGAAAAGTGAATTTACGAAGCACATATAAAACAGCTGGCCTTCTCCATGGCTCTGTTTAAATTATGAAAAGAACAATTACATGAAAAATAGCGTACTAAACTCAAATTCTTGATGGTCAAATGAAAAGAATGAATAATAAAGGAGACTGAAATCTGATTTGAAGAGTGTTTCACACAGTGTGTGGTTTTAAGATTGGATACGAAAGCCCTCACTTAGCCGTGGAACGCATACATTCGGATAGGTGATTCCAGTTGGTTGGACCTGTACATAATGAATGACTTTTGATAAAAACGTAGTTATACATTTGGGTATTCCCTTAACATAATCTTATTTGGGTGTCTTGTAGTTCGTGTCGATACGTCCTAAATAGAATGGAATGTATCGTATAATCAGACCAACCATTTTTGAACATTTTCATGTTTTATGGCATTGAAGGAATTTTGTTAAAGTGTGAAATAGACTGATGTGATTTACATGACTTTCTTGCAGACGGGTGGAGTTCAATCATGGATAATCGGTGTGGTGGTCATACTCTTCATCATCGTCCTCGTCTTAGTCATACTTGGGGCTGTGTATGTCAGAAGGTACTCATTTATACTGCTGTGATTTTTGGTTTTTACAAATATATCCATATCACCACATGAAAGCAAAAATTTAGACATTTCCGAAAACGTGATATTTAGATTGCCCTGTCAAGCTTAATATAAGAGAGAGTCCATAAAATCTATTAATTGAAAGCTTTAAGCTATAGACCGAATATGTAATTATTTTTGCGGACAGAGTACATACACATTAGTTTTGATCATGAGATACATTTTACCTATGTCTTGAGGCAGAACTTCAATGATCGCCAAGTTATCCTTGCATTAGTTGATATCATTGTGCTCACCATTAATTTCCTTCTCGATTTAATAGCATTCATCTCCGTTTAAACCTTTTCATAACATTTCAGAGTTCGTATACGGCGCAAGATGGCTGTACCTGATTCGGTGGCAGGATCAGCAGGGTTCACCAGCAGGAGTGTGTCGGTCACAGACTCCATGGCAGCGGCGATGGGTGCTGAAGCAGACCGAACAGGGTTGGTCAGAGCGTCTTCGGTAGACCAAACCATCTTCGATAATCCCGTCTATGAAGAGGTACCAGACCCTAAACGAGGTGCTTCTGGATATCCAGAGAGAGATGATGTGCATCCCCCTCCAAGACGGGCTGTAGATAATGTATATCATGGCTTAGATGATGGAACAGTCTACATGAATAGCATAATCCGGAAACCATAGAGCACCAGTTTGTCTGTTTGATTTGATTGCCTAATTAGTCAATAGCCTATTGAATTACTTAAATTGAATCATATTGAATATATTTCGAGGAGGAAAAAATAGGCGAATAGCCAATTCCAGCTGTTTTAAAGAAGAAAAAACCCTCAACGGTTCTTTTATGGTATTCTGATGATGTAAAAGTGCATTAGACTTACAAATACACAACTAAAAATGTGATTTTAGCGTAGAAAAATAAAGATACAGTAGATCATTGAATGAAAATATCATAAGAAACGTGAAAAGAACGCAAGTTACATTGCTTTCAAATGAGTTCAAATTCGATCATATTTTCATTCACATCCCATATTACAGTTTAAATACGCTGTATCAGTTTTAAAAAAAACAACATCTTATTCGATATATCTTTTGGTAAGGCAGACACGATATACATTTTTAATACAAATATTTGACTTCCCAAACCATCTGACTACTGTCATGACCAGGTTGCTCCTGTCATATGCCTATTTATGATTCATACTCTAATGTGGCTTAATTCGGGCATGATATACATGTACTACAAAATAACAGTTATGTAATGCTTACTTTGGACACAATATAAATGTACCACAAATAATATGTATATTGTAATAAATGCATACTTTGGCCATAATATACATGTACTACAAAATAATAGTTATATGGTACTAATGCTTTATACTTTGGGCATAATATACATGTAATACAAAATAATATGTATATTGTAATAAATGTTTACCCTGGCTGTAATATATGTATTACACAATAATTGTTATATGATAATAATGCTTATATTGCGCATAATAACACGTAATAAAAATAGTATTTATAGTATCAATTCTTTATTTGGAAATTATCCACGTAATACAAAATAATAGGAGTAAGATTATAATCCGTATACCTTGGCCATATAGTGCCAACAGATGAACGACCGACTTAAGATTCTTGAAAAGAAGTACATGACTATCCTTCGTACACATGCGTATTTTGTATACATATTGTAATTTACGTATTTGTCAACGAGTCACCATTTGCCCATTTTTTAGAATTGTAAATATTTTCTATATTTAAAGAAAGAAATAAGTCCTTAAATTGAAATGGATTACATACGTTCAACCATTCAAAGTGTACGTAAATTTCGTTAGGGAGGTGAGGTATGAACTTGATATATGAAGTCAAAGATATCAACAGTGAGAGCTCCCTCTATCGTTTCATGAATCATAGACAGTAAGCTTTAAATTAACTTTAAATAGTTCGTGTTATGAATGTTATGAACATAATGTTACAATACACTCTGTCTTCTTAACTCCTATAGAGTAAATATACCTTATACATTTATGAATTGCATTTAGCCTACATGCATTATAGGCAAGAAATCATTAATATAGCCTGTACGAAGTAAATAAATGGTAGTAAACAATCAAATTGATCGTACCGATATTTATTGAGCATTTATGTGTGTCTTTTTTAGGTTTTGGTACAGCATTGTTTCTAAAAAGGTCGGTTCCGGTACCTGCACCTAATTATTAAACCAGCCTAAACATGTGAGGAAATGTGGTGTATTGGTAGTGGCTCAAACGAGAATAAGTGGTTTCGATTTTACCTTGATACTGGCATCACTGGACACCAGCAGCGTTCAAGATGGGGGAGGGGAGGGGGGTGGGGAGGAAGCCAGTTTATCTTCCAATGACGAATTTCCGACCAGGAAAGAAAACTAACATTTGAATTTTCAATAGAATGAGGAATTGTCGAAATCACAAAAATCGCTTTTTAAAAAAACTTACGGGCACTGTCTCAAACATTTTCCACTGAGCTAAACTAAACAGTGATTGAAGAATTCAAAGTTGTAGAGCAAGGGAAAGACAACACGGCCCCAATTAACCTCTTCGCTCACTCGTGAATAACTGTACCCCCCCCCCCCCTTGAGCCCCCCACACACCCATTGGTTCACGTAAATTAGGGTCCGGAAGAGCTATTTCCGCAGTGAAATATATGTCCATTGATTACCACCAGGATGTTCACCCCTACCCCCCCCCCCGAAGGGCATCAAGTTTTACTTTTCCGGATCAGGTGTTGCACAGGTACATATATAAGCAACACACCCATTAAAGGCATCGTTTAACAATATTAAATCTGAGATACATGGCCCTACGTGTTATCGGCAGTGTCTGTATATTGTGTAATATTGAAGCCCTAAACAAATTGCGCTTCAAAATTATCATGAAAAGCCTCAAAAAAGTTATTAACAAAAATAAAACAAATCTTCGATCGACCGGTTTTACCATACTAATTTTTCCCAATAGACTGTAGAGTTATAATTACCGTTTAATAGGAAAACGGTTTTTGACATTTCGATTTCCAACCATAAATATCTTGATAATCAGACAGGCGATCGGCTTTAAAGGTACTATGTCCCATTTGCAGGCCAAAAAATGAAAAGGTTAAATTCCAACGGCATTTGAAAGATAATACTAATTTAGAACTTTCCTAAAAAAAGGGGGCTTGAAAATCGACTTAGGAGCTATATAGAGCCAATAAGTAATAGCTTGATTTTCACACCATTGTACCTACGTTTTATGCTGCGCAAAGATTCAATCAGTTTAATTTTGGCCATTACAATAAGTGGGTTATTGATGTAGACAAATGCTCATGTACCCTTAACAGCTCATTTTATGTGTGATTACCAAAGAAGAAAAGAGCCAGTCAGTCACTCAATAGTGTCTGACAGTGAAGTCTAGCAAGTAAACGGGTTTCCTTGCATATTTTGAATATTAGGACACTGCCTGCTTACGTTTAAATTTCACAGACATGACATACATGACATACTCATAATTCCTGCAAAGTTCTACAGAATTTGAGGTTGGCTGCAAAAGGGACATTCTTTAAAAGACATGGATTTTCGGTCTGACCTAAAGGTTTATAATTATCACCGCAGCATGAGCTAAATCCAGGATTTCCTATCAGAATCTGAGACAAAGATACTCAATCCCTTTTTAATTGCACAGCGGAACTCTCTTTTTTTCTCGATTTCAGTAAAAGCCATTGGTTTTATGATACATTTACTTTGCTTATAAACTTGATTTTGTTTAATGCTTTTACAATGTAAGAGTGTTTTTAAATGTTAGGTTTCATGGGAAAAGGTTCAGTCGGCTTGCATCCAGTAAATAGAGATCGTGTGCGGTCTTTATGATTTACTGGGTGCAAGCCAAAAAGATATTTACGACAATGTTAGAGTGTAGGTTAAAAAGTTGCATGAACTTGCATCAAAATATAGAGTATCGACTCGATCTTCCCACTAATGTACTTTTGGAGTTGGGGTAAGAGTTGACTGACCCGAATTATTAGTCTAGTCTGAAAGTTTTCAATCTACTAAATGTTCCAATAAAATGTAAAATGAAATTGTTATAAAGTGTAGCCAACATGTCAAACATGTCATTTTTCTTGTCTTCACTGGAGTAGGTAGTCGAAAAAGGGTGCTTCTTTGCATCATCAAGATTTTTCTTTCTTTCAACCAGGTTTTTTCTTCGGAATGCACAAAGTTTCTAGTTAACGAATATTAATGTTCCCATTGCCGAATCCTGTCAAATGGGGTTTAAAAATGGCACTTATGAGGCTAGTTCCTACATGTATATAAATCATCCCTCTCTCCCTCCCCCCTCTCTCTCTCTCTTTCTCCCTCTCCCCCTCTCTCCCTCTCTCTCTCTATTTACCTCTCTCAGTCTCTTTCACCTCCATATTATCTCTCCCTGTCCACCTTCTTCCCATGTCTCTTGTTTTAAGTTTCAAGTTTGTTTATTTCAACTTTATCGAAGGTAACATAATTGAACATAATGCACATAGTATTAATTATAACTAACTTGTAAAAGAAGTTAACGGCATCACAAATGATGTAAGTTGTTTTGTTGCTGTTGGTATTTGTTTGCATTTAAACAGGGATAGCACGGGTCGATATACCCTCCTCCCCCCTCCTAAGTAAATCGCCAGCGCACGAGGCGTCATTTGCTGTTAAAGGAGTGCATCATGAACAGGTGTGGTCACTGGCGCTTTATAAATGGCCATATAATTATATTCTGTTAGACCGAATACAAACAAAAGATCACAGTGTATTGTCAAAGACCATGTTCAAGTCTCTAGCTCAATAACTAACATTCACGTCAACATTTTTATACAGAAACTATGCTAAACATTCCCCGAAGCCAGTCACTAATTGGGGATGTGCTCTTAAAGAAAAAGCAATGTGTGCAGATTAATTTTTTTCATTCTAATTTCTTGTCTATTTTCTTAAATCATACAGTGTATTTCCCTTTTATCGATCTATTTTTAAAATCAGCTTGCCATGTGTAGTATGATCTATACATAATAGCCATATATAGCAAGACGAGGTGGCATTTCAATTATATGCATTACAAAACCATAAACGTTACCTCTCTTTAGAAATCTAGCCATCTGATTGGTCGAAGTTGGAGCCGTGATTTAAGATATGCCCGCCCATTGGCCAATAGTAGGGACTTTTAGATATGCACGACGAGAACGTGGACTGCAACGTGTGACATCCTTTTAAGGCACTGCCAGTGCTTGAAAAGGACGTCACATGTGACTGCCAGTGCCCTAAAAGGACGTCACACGTCCACGTTCACACAAATTTAAAATCCCTATTCTTTTAAAAGATGCCCGCATACCCGCCTACCGGTCAATAGTCTTTTAAATGATGCCCGCATGCCCCGGTTAACGGGCCGCATAAATAAATGTTGGTGAGATTCCCATTGGCTTACGTGTAAAAAGTTTATTTGTGCGAGCGCGGATACAAAATACAGTGCAGTGTGTGCGCGATTCCCGACTGATTATAACATTCAGGCAACTTTCCAGAGAAGGTTTACAGACAGTGTCTCAGATTTTGTGTGATGTTTTAACCAGTCTTTACTCAAGAAAAGGATGGGTAAGAATTATTCGTAGATTTTTTGTCAATCCGGTATATAAAAGATATAAAGACTGTTTAATATTCGAGGCATATTTGTTTTTATAATTATGCTCTCGGGGACGTTACATCCTGCCATCACCCCTCGGCACGCCTAGGGGTGATAGCAGGATGTAACGTCCCCTTGACCCTATACAAACAACTACCCCTCTCATAGCAGTCATTATATCTACATGTATATAATGTGTGTAATCAACAACCTTTACAACCCACATATTGTTTCCACGTCAAATACCAATTCAAAGTTGTATTTTACAACATAAGTACGACAAAAGAACTGTGAGATGAAACAAACAAAAACATATACCACTTTGTAAATTATATCTAAATCAACCAACGATTCTAGTTGGATGAAGTAAGAATTAACTGACATCAATTACAGTTCATGTCCCTTTTATCTTTAGAGCAATAATCTTCATGTAAAATAGCACATATCAAATACCTTGATATAATAATAGTAATATAATATTATGGTTTTATTAAAAAACTGAATTCATAAAATATTAAGGTTAACAATAATCCTTAAACTAATCCCAAACCTATAATACGGAAAAAAATTCAAACGCACCAACAAACCAATTTCATATCAACTTGTTCAATGGTGATGTACCATTGTGACATCACAACTCTTCTTTCTTCAAATTATTAAGGGGAAACATCCTATTATTCGAAATCGATATTCTTATGAACAGTTAACAGCTAAATTATTCACACCCGTTGTAAATTTGATTTGATTTGATTTGATTTGATTTGATTTTGATTTTGATTTTGATTTTGATAATAATTGATTTTTTTTTTCGGTAGGGGGGGGGGGGGGGGTGTTTTTCGTAACCAAAAAATGAAAGGTGGATTGGTTTAATTTTGACCTTAATCAATTGTCAAATACTTTTAGATAAAAGCTTTAAATCGGGACAAATAAATGCTTTCTTCACATACCTAGAACATTACAAAGCTTGGTAAGGGTATAAATAATTCTACATCGAATTGTTTGTAAGTTCATTGACATTGTTTAGAAATACAAACTTCATCCAAATCAGAATGAACTAGTAAAACAACGTTTTGTGCATCCCCAATATGTCATCAATTGGTGTATAAAGAGAACTAAATAATGCCCAGTTGATCATTATATTGCATGAAGTTACACATGTCATTGATAGAAATTGTAAAACTTGTCACACTTGAGTGAAATCTATTTTTAAAGTATTCTTTGGCATTATTTATCTAAGATGTTTGCATTCTTCTCACTGGGTTCTGTATTTCGGCTCATTCTAAACTGTAGATGGCGGGCCAAGCCACAGGGGTGCCACCGCTCCCGTAAAGTTGTAGGGCGAAGGTGGAGAGGTCGCATCTTGTGAACCTGTTTTTAAAAAAACATCGACATAAGAAGTGCAGAGGTTAAAAATCTAAGAGAACATAAATTCCACATATGGTATGCACAGAGCGAGAGGGAGGGAAGTAAGAGATTGGTAACATAATATCATGTCAGTAACAAAAGTCTGAACACGCCAAGTGGAGTGAATTAACCCGTTCAACGTCGACAAAATCCTGACAATTTTTACACAGATAAGTGAAAGGGGTATATAGAGCAGAGAAAAGCTAATCATAATATAAGGAGGTGCGATGGTTCTATGGTAGAGCAGTGGTCTCGTAACCAGGAAGTCCCGGGTTCAAAACCAACTCTATAGTGCCCTTTGGTAAGGCATTAATCCTCATTACCAATTAAGTCCCTCGGAGAGGACTTAAAGCCGTCGCCCCTAGTTGCTTAGTTATAAGCATACACATGCTTTTTAGCAGTCAAGTAAAACAAACCAACAAACCATAATATTCAACGGTTTTTCCTGATGCATTTAGTTTTGTTATTTTACTGTTGCCATTATGGCAGATACATGAATATAAATGTTATATATATATATATACTATGTATAGCCATCGTAGTCTTACTCTGAGTACAGCTAGCTCTTTAAAGTTCTATACAGTGCGTATCAAAAGTATACCCAACTTCGGTAACTTCTAATTAAAAAGTTATAATGAATGTGAACTTGAATCATATTTCACATTAAAGTTTAATTTATAACCTGTCTAATAATACCGTACACTGAGAAGTGTAAAAGTTTATATATATCCCATTCCTCGGATGATTCAGATGACGGTCATCGTTTAATTGTATCGAGAGCATTAAAAGTAGACTGGTGTATATCTTCAAGACCTGGACGGTATACAAATAATACACAGCAGTGATGGCAATAGTAAAAATTACCCACATAAGGTACCTTTTGAATAGTCTAACTGTTTTGAAGGTACAGAGTGTGGGTAATTTTACTAAATGCCCGGTCATTAGTATAGTATTAATGACTGCTTTGAGAGAAATAGTTGTTTTTATACGCTCTCGGGAAGGTTACAATTGGGCTATTCCCCTCGGCGCAGTCATTAATACTTTTATATGCCGAAAAAAAATAGACTAAAAAATAAAAAATAAAAAATACTTTTTTTTGTTGTCGAAGGTGAGAGTCGAACTCTTGCGTACAATGAGAGATGCATCTTAAACCAACGCCTTACACCACTCGTCCATCGCGCGCTGTTAAATGTTTGGCAGTTTTGTACAATATATACATTAAAATGGATTGAAACCGGCTTCGGCGTGATGAATGCTTCGCAAAAGCACCCTTCTTTTACTTTTGCAATGCATATTGGCACGAACTTAGATCAAGATCAATCGGCAGATGTTGTTTTTTTTGTTTTTGGAAGTTTATTTTCGTCTTCATGTCAACAATGCAAGATAAAATTGTCGGTAAGATCGATCGAGATTCAATTGTATTGAAATTACCGACCAATTATTCGCACACATACGGTATCCTCGATCGCTCAAACCATTTTTAACATGTAAACCTATGGGGTAACCATGGAGACTGAACTATTTTTTTAATAACCATGGTTATTAAAAATATTAAATGTTTTATGCATGGTTACCGGGAATTTTACAGGAACAGTTGAAGTTTATGAATGCAATTTCGACCAATCAGATGGCTGGATTACTTAAGTGAGGTATATAACATTTGATAATGACCGGTCATTACCAAAATTACGTGTTAGGCAAAATAAATGCCTGGTCACGTGTGTAATCATTTGATTTCGATCCACGTCAATATCTTATAATACAATATAATGTCATTGGTTATTATTTGTTACTGGTATTTGTATATTGATATCACTTTACGAACCATTTTTTGCCTGTGTGTTCGGAGTAGTGACGTCACGGCCCACTTAAATGTCACTGCGACCAAACCGAGCATAGCCCGATGATGATCTGGGGATGAAAAGACAAAAAGACGAAACCAAAATTAAATTAATCGTTCATTGTTACAAGTCAATAGATTGAGAAATCTCGTAAGTAAAACAACTGATGGAAACAAAAATTGATACATGATCATATGAATGAGGAAGAATAATGTACATGAATCATGATATATATATATATATATATATACATTTAAACATTTCTGTCCTTGTTTGCTTGTGTGTTGTGTTAATTCAACATGAATATAAACACATTGTTAGTGAGACAAAATACAGGATTTAGCAAATTAGAAAAAGAAGAATTATATGAATGCAACATTTTGTTTTGTTTACATTATGTACCAATAGTCGGTGCTGCACTAGATAAATAATATAATTACCAATGACTGAACTAGAGACAATAATTTTTTATGAGAGATACTTGCCTGAGCGCGGTGCAGACTACAAAGATGATAATAGATACAAGTAGTCCGACCCCGGGCACAACTGCAAGAGAAATGTTAGAGGTGACACAGGTGAGGAACATCCCAACATCAATACATAAACTTGATACTTTATTGACAGGAAATAAATTTGAATCCACCTGCGATCCAAATAATCTTGTTTATATTTGTTTCTATCAATCTGATTTCACTATGGATAACAATAAGTCAGTTGGCCTATCTTTGATGATTTATGTGCCTGCAAGTTGTTCTGTCAGTGAGTTAATTGTATAATGAAACACGATGAAAGGTATTGGTGGGCCCATCAAATCATTTGTTCAAATTCCTTCTAATTAAAAGTTAATAGACATCAAAACATCAACAGTTTTAAACGTCTGTATATTTTTGTAACGAGCAAAGCGGTTTTTTCACCGCTTTTTGATCATTCTGTACATTAATGCTATTATTATTGTGTTGTTTTCAAAATAATGAGCACATAATTATGCAAATAGTATTCTTTCATAAAGGTATGAAGCGGCAATCTAAACAGTTAAAAAAAAGCCATGCTAACATGTTTTTGATTCATAATATCAAATTTCTGTAATTGTATAAGTATATCATTAAAATGCTTTTTTCCCCTTTTGAAGAGCATCCCTTTTCTATCTCTGAAGGATTAAATTTGATTAAAACTGCGTTTACAATTTTAATTAAAGAATGATAATATCAAGCCGAAAATACAACAAGATAATGTTATCAAATTAATAGTCATGAGAAAAGCCATAATGAAAATAAGTTTAAAATTATTGAAAGTGTATCAAAAGTTAAATTTTGCATTGTTCATTTAAGAATACGTTTTGAGAAAAAAAGAGCGAAACGAAATTCCATTTGAAAGTCATACTGGAACTATTCTATTAGTCTTCGAAAATTAATGTTGCTATTTCACAATAATTAGACTGTACAACGTTAGGTTATTTTTAATCTGCCATTAATCATTTAATGAGCCTTTTGTTACCCGAGCGGGAAAAAAATGTACCCATTGTATTCGTTTTTGTTTGCGTAAAATGCACTTATGTGCTATTTTTTCTACTTCTTTAATAAAACAAATCGTTTCATGTTTTTGTCATCACCGTCATCGACATTCGTCATCGACAAATGAATCAAAACAATCCAATGGTTTATTTTTGAAAAGATATCTGTTAACCAATATTGGCGCATACATGTATTACGGTCAATAATCATGTTTAGTCTGTTTGGAGCTAAAACGGTGTTAATCTCTTTACCTTACAGTCACATCGAGGAGACCGACATCAGACGGACTGCTGCCGAACAAGACATTACATTACCTCCAACGGCCAACAATCGGTTGGTTTAATGTCGATTTGGAGTCGGTTGGGCGGTGTGACTGAGGTATTATCATTTTACACAAAAACATCACTTCTGGCTCAAAACAAAACAGAAATGACCCCCCTCCCCCAACTTTGAAGATTTCTTACATGTATGTATTAAACAAAATGAAGAGTGAAGAGGAAATTGAATGATTTTGACCACGAAAAGTAACATTAATTGACAAATCAAAAATATGAGGGATTAATAATGTTTCATACCATAAATCACGACTCGATGGCCGGATTTGCTCCAAACGCACGTTGGGATCTGTCCCTCCCACTTGTATTCATCGGTCAAATTATTGTGCACACACAAGAGATTTATGTCGCCTTTCATCTTGTACCCATCATCACAGTAGAACTTGGGCTCACAGAAGAGCCAGGAGGGGTCCGCTATATTATTGCAGGAGTTGTCATGGTGATCATCAATGTCGGTGACAGGGAATAGCTTGATACCTCCATGTGAGATGTGAGTGTTGGGCTTTCCGCAGTGACCATACGGAGTAATCTCAACTGTTGGCATCAATGAGATATCATTATTTACATATCTTACCAACTGATCACAAATTAACCTGGGTATTGACCAGTTTGGGGGAACCGAACCTGATTATTATTTGTTTAAATCGGATTCATTTTTATTTTAATCGCGGTTACACAAAAACAAAGTTTGCTGTTTTTGTAGAAAGGATATGTGCAATTGAAACCTGCATTACAGATACAGTCATGAACATATTTTGCATTAACTGTAAAGTAATCTAGCATACAAATAAAGAAGCTGGCAATATTGGCGTTAAAAATAACATGAGATTTGGAAATGTGTTCATATGTTCTAGAAATCCTATATATATTAATAAATTTGATTGAAATAATCTAATCGGGCATAGTTTATACAATATATAAATCTATACAGTGAGATCATGATGGATTCACTGATAAGGCTGTATTTGCCTGAGCAATAAATGATCGATGTTTTAAAAATGCAAAAAGGGATTTTCACAAGCAGAATGTTGGAAAAAAGTACAAAGTTATACATGTCAAATATAAAATATTCATCAACAAACAATATGGTATTTAAAAGTAACAATGTAAAAAAAAATATTCAGCAATAAATCTCATCAGATGATGTTGATCAAAATTCAAGGTATAGACCAGTTTTGGAAACGTCCCTCTCAACAAATTAAATGGAAGCTCTTATTACCAATCATGTGAAAGAATATTTTTTGACTAATACGTGGTGATACAAATTTTGTCGGGAAACCGTCCACATAAATGATATATTTGGTAAATTATCATATCGATCCGGCCTGGATAGACATCGCGTAGTCCAATTTACATCTTTCTGTGTACAGTGCTTATAAATTTACCAAGACTGGGCCAAATTTCTTATCATTTTGATGATTTCAGAACCTTGCAGTACACGCCAATACTGATATACTAAATGATCAACCTCTTCTGGTCCACAACGTTTCTTTCACAATGCAATCGCATGACAGAACTAGTATCTTTAACATAGATACATGTAATATGTATATTTTATGTCACCGTTTATATGTATTTTGTAACACATTATCAGTTGTTTGATATCAATATGATGAACGATCTTTAAGATTTGTATCCAAAAAATGTATGTAGTATCTTACGAGGGTCCCATGATCTCTTGTCCCGAACCAGAGCCGATCTCGCCACACTGGCTGCGAGACAAACAACCAACACCGGAGTAGAAATACTTCCAAGCATTCTTCGCAAATATGTTAATGTAAGTTCCAATATTCCACAGAATTGATCCTACTCAGAATAACGTCTTTGTAGTTCTACTTTGCCCGAATGGAGGCAAAGTGGAGAGCTCATATATATCGCGCGCTTGAAGTTCGAGCGATATGTTGCAGAGGGACACGGTATATATGCCTTTAGTAGTCCTCGGCATTTTGACATCAGCCGCATGTTTGGGTCACATACTTATAATACAGGCATGTTTACGATTGGTCGACAAGAAGCCTGCATGGAAAGTGGGAGGAGATGAAACCATGACCTGATCACGTTACATGCTAACACGATAGCGCTATCAAGTTGCATCCACTTTGCCGATTCAAATATAATTAAAGTATTGAAACCAATGTTATCGGGGTCACTTTGATAAAACATAATTTCAGATTCATTTGATACCTACAATTTGCATAATTTGGCAAGACATTAGTTTGTCATTTCACCCATGTGGAAATACAAGGCAATTGCTTGGGTAATAATAATTAAAGAGTATTCGCGATCGATGAGTATGATGGACCTATAATATGTTGATATGTTAACATGATTGCATTATATGCAAATGAGTGTCTGCCATGAGAGGCTTTCAAGTTGTTCAATAGCTTAGGAGAAGTGATTAGAACTGGGAAGGCTTATCCACATGTTTCGTGACCGAGCAAGTGCTCATGAAAAGTGTAAAGACAATTATTAGAATTAGTGGTGGGTTAAAACGAGGCAAAGGTATGACAGAAGTTCAGCGGCTGACCTGGATATTGGGGATCCCATCTTGTACGGAGGTCAACTTCGCTATGCAATGGATCACTGATGTGAGCTATATCACCAGCGAGCACGTCAGAGAGACGTCAGAGAGACATCAGCGTCAAGATAAAAGTGGAACATGTAGGGACACCTACAAGTTAACTGAAACATTCAAGCAAAGGGATCCATTTGAGTGAAGGTCGACAAAGCAAAATCTATAGGATAGGGCAGAACATAAGAATCAATGGTGAACAATTCTTCATTCCAAACATGCCAAAGGAAACATCAACCAGTCATATTCAGGTCCAATACAACTCTTAATTTCGACGGAGATCAATTTCAGGCAGACCCTGAACTACTTATCCAAAGACGAGTTCTTATTGCCGTCACCCATTATTCGCCAATGCTGGGTTACCAAGAGAGGCTCGAAGACCACTCTGGGTGATGCTCTTTGTGATGTGGTCAAACTGGGTCAGACAGGCCGAAAGGGGATGATCTACACTATGTGCTTGATTGTGATACCTGATGAGTTCGAGGGTCTTAGATTTAGTAGATACTCATGATAATATACGAGTCGGCAGTCAGGTTTGTGATGATGGTGAACATGTTTATTGAACTACGACGGATACCGGATATATCGGATATCGTATATCGTAACATCCCCCTTCCTCTGGAAAGATTGGGAATCAGTGAACATCACTGATCGATGATTAATAACATATTGCTTTGATAACAATACTTTTGGTAGTATGCAAGTTTTGGTTATTTGCTTCCTGATGAACTTTTTCCAATCAGGTTATATAACGTAAAATCTTGATTTGTTTTCAATACGTTTCTTTTGTATTGTATTAACGAATGAGTATAACTGTCTAAATAATTATATCGTTCTACTTTCAACTTCACAGTTGTTCTGCAAGATTGAACATAGTTTTGATATAACTTGATTCCTTTATAAAATGAGTTTCCAAACGAAACATGTTTGGGCTAGCACCTGTTTAGACTTATAAACATTATGCTTGTCATACCAAAAATACTGTACAATGATTATACATGCATATGAACAATAAACTTCTTAGACTACGTTAAACTAAGCGTCTTCTGTGTTCTTCTTTATCTTCTCTCTTCTTTGAAGAAATTTAAGAGTTCAGTTTCAATCTTCAAACATGTATCTCGCTGGTGTACGGATGTTGCGTCCATATCTCGTTGTGGTTTGCGAGTTTGATGTTGGTTCTTGAGATCGAATGTTCTGAGTTTCTGGTGTTGGAGTTGGTTGATGGTTGTTGCCATTCTGCTCTGGTGTTTCTGCTTGAGTAGATGAAGTGTAGTCTTCGTCGAACCTAACACGTTTTGGAGTTGGGTTGGTTGACGATGGAATCTCCCTCAGGTGAGATCGGTTTCGTCTCAGGATTCCTCCGTTGGGTGTTGACACTTCATACGACCTAGGCTCGTCGCAGACCTTGGATACTTTGGCTGGTATCCAAGTATGATCTTTGGGATGTAGGACTCTGACTGGTTGTCCTACGTGGAGTGGTGGAAGATCTGGACCCGCATGTCGATCGTGCGTTTCTTTCATCTTACTCTGTCGATTCAAGAGATGATCAGTGGTGGTAGATTCTCTTGAAAGATAATGACTTGGCAGAGTTGTTCTGATGGGTCTTCCAAACAACATCTCTGCAGGTGATCTCATGTGACTGTCAACAGGTGTTGCTCTTAGGTGTGACATAGCCAGTTGACTGTCTTGGCCAGTCTGTGAACACTTTTCAACAGATTCTTGACGGTACGAACCATTCTCTCAGCTAGTCCGTTGGATCTTGGATAGTGAGGTGAAGAGGTTGTATGTGTTATTGACCACTTCCGGCACATGTCCTTGAAGTGCTTCCCGACAAATTGTGGACCGTTGTCGGATACGATCTCCTCTGTTGGACCAAATAGACTGAAGATTCCACTCATCACGTTAGCTACTGCGGCACTTGATGTGTCAGTCAGCTTGTAGACTATCGAATACTTGGAGTAATAGTCAGTGACGAGTAAATAGTCTTGTCTGTTGAGCATGAACAAATCTGTTCCTAGTCTAGTCCAAGGTGCTGAAGGTACATCATGGGGAAGCAACGGCTCTTTCTGTTGTCTTGCCTGGTGTTCCTGGCATGCAGCACATTGCTTTACGAGCTGTTCAATGTCCTTGTTGATGTGTGGCCAGAACACTGTCTCCCGAGCTAGTCGTCTCGTGCTCTCGATTCCCATGTGTCCAAGATGAAGTTGTCTAAGGATATCTTCCCGAAGTGTCTTTGGAATGATCACTCGGCTTCCTTTGAAGAGTACTCCTTGTGACACTCCAATCTCATCTCTGTAAGACCAGA
Organism: Strongylocentrotus droebachiensis; assembly: GCA_035222895.1. Taxonomy (NCBI): domain Eukaryota; kingdom Metazoa; phylum Echinodermata; class Echinoidea; order Camarodonta; family Strongylocentrotidae; genus Strongylocentrotus; species Strongylocentrotus droebachiensis. The sequence goes on along the minus strand of JAVYIG010008624.1, from coordinate 32,718 downwards.
ATTCCCTTAGGGATGTCGGCAGCTCCTGGAGAGTTTCAGGCCAACCCTGAGTGACTGTCTGCCACAATGACCTAAGAACAGGGTCATTGAATGTTTCCCTCTGGAGTTCTGTTCTCTTGTGTTGTCCGAAGAAGATCAAGTCGATTTGATGAGTGTCTTCTACTTCGGAGCAGATTGATTCCACTCTGATGTCTAGTGGAACATCGCGTGCTTCCTTGGGGTTAGGAAGACGGCTCAAGGTATCTGAAAGAATCATTTCTTTCCCAGGTCGGTACTTGACTTGGCATCTGTATCCTTGTACCTTGATCAATAGTCTCTGTAGACGAGGTGGTGCGCTTCTTAGAGGTTTCTTCCAAATTGCCTCCAAAGGCCTGTGATCTGTTATCACAGTGAATTCCTTCCCGAATAGGTATGTATGGAATCGGGTGATACCAAACACTAGGGCTAAGGTTTCCCTCTCTATGTTCGAGTAGTTGGACTGTGCATTGGAGAGACTTTTGGATGCAAAAGCTACAGGTTTGCCATCTTGGAGCAGGCATGCTCCCAGCCCTTTCATCGATGCATCTACCTCAACCGTTGTCTCTTTCTTTGGGTCAAAGAACTGCAGGCATGCACCCGATGAGACTGCGTTTTTCAGGCTGTTTAAGGCATGTTCGTGATCCTCGTCCCAGACGAATGGAATTTCCTTGTGAAGGAGTTCACGAAGTGGTGCTGACTTCTCTGATAGATTTGGTATGTATGGTGCTAGGTATGTGAATAATCCTAGGCATCTCTGAACATCTTCCTTGTCCTTGGGTGAAGGCATTGTATTGATAGCTTCAACCTTACTTGGATCTGGGAAGATTCCAGATCTAGTGTACATGGATCCAAAGTAGCTGATAGCTTCCTTCTTGATAGTACACTTGGAGCTGTTGAACACGAGTCCTTCCTGTTTTGCTGTCTCCATAAGCAAATGAAGATTCTTGTCGTGTTCCTCCTCTGTTTTCCCGACAATGGCAATGTCGTCTGCGATACACACGCAGCCAGGCACATTCTGGACGATCCTATCCATGTGTTGCTGGAAGATGTCTTGGCTTGTGCATAAGCCGAAGGGTAATCGTTGGAAACAATATCTTCCAAATGGTGTTCTGAAGGTGGTCAGGTCTTGGCATTCCTCTGCTAGGTGTACTGACCAGTATCCAGCCTTTGCGTCTAGCTTGGAGAAGAATTGAGCTCCTGCGAAGATCGGTTGGATTTCTTCCAAGGTTGGAATTTTGTGTGGACACCTTTTCAAGGCATCGTTCAACCTTCTGGGGTCAAGACATATCCGTATGGATCCATCTTTCTTCACAACGGTGGTCATCGAGCTACACCAATCTGTGTGGTGTTCTATCTTTCTGATGACTCCTTGCTTCTCCATGTTATCTAGTTCGGCTTTGATCTTGTCCTTCAGGTGGACACTGCACTTTCTAGGTGCGTCTATGGTGGGCTCTGCATCATCTTTCAGATGCAGCATTGCTTTCCCGCTAAAGCTTCCTATGGCATCAAACTGACCTGGGTATGTTTGTTTAAGGTCACTAACACTTGTGATAGGTGTATGTGTAGGTGTGTCCTTGTGCATTGTATGGATTGTGATAATCCCGAGATCTGTGCAACCTAACAACCCTAAGATAGCTGGTCCATTCATATCTGCTACGTAGAATGTATGTGTATACCATTCTGGACTCTTGTATCTACACTTTATGTCTAGTGTACCAACGCATGGTATTGATATTTCGCCATATGCTACTAGCTTTACTGGTGTACGTTTCACTACTTGCCTCCACTTGTCACATATATTTGTTTGGCTGTGCGTACTGTGATAGTATTAGCGCTTGCCCCAGAGTCTATCTTCAGATATAGATAATGCTGACCTGATTTCTGTGGGCATATGATGTCAATGTTTGCAAAAGCTACTGTACCCTTTGAGTTGATCACTGTGTGTGGTCCGATCGTGTGTATGGTGTCAAAATGTTCGAAGTTTGATGGACCTGCTGATTGTTGATGTTCATGATCTGTGCTAGTATCATGTTCAGTGTCCATTTCACTTATCGGTTTATACTTTCGACCCTTTGATTTTGATCGTGATTGGTTACCGTATTTCGGTTTACGGTCATCAGATTTATGGTCATCTGATCTACGATCTGGTTTTCGACTACGATCGTTCTTAGCCTTTCTACAGAACTTGGCCCAATGGCCCTTTGTGTCACAGGCACGACACACATCGTTGTACGCAGGGCACTGACGAGGTTTGTGGATACGTCCACAGTTTCCACACGTCTTTCGTCCCTGGTTCCGCTTGAACGAATCTATGCTTTCTTTAGCCGGCTCAAGCGTTTCTAGGCATTTTCTGCTCGCCGCAACTGCCTCGTATTTTCGGCCCTCTACTAGAATTGCTTCGATTTGATATCCTTTAGGCTGGTCCAATAGGAATTTCTGGAATTCTAGACTTGGTGTTGAGGTGATGACTACCTCCATTATCCGCTCGGCAAGTTCGGATTCCTCAAAATCGCATGTTTTGGCTTTGTCTCTACATCGAGTAACGAATGCGTCAATGCTCTCATCTTGTCTCTGCCGATATCGCATCAGCTCGAGACGATGGACTCGAAAATTAATGTTTACCTTTATTTGTTTTTCAAACAATTTCCACAGCTCTTGTGGTTTTTCTTGGTCGGCCTCTGATAGCCCAGACGCATTGAGTCTGCGCAAACCTTCGTTGCCTACAGCGATTTTTATTTTTATAGCCTTTTTTTTGTTTTCAGTTATTTCTTGATCTGCCAACACAAGCTCCATTCTCTGCTTGAATAGCTTGAATTCTTCGGGTAGGTCTGGTACCTCCCATTTCATCTCTGGATACTTATTACTCATTGTATTATGTTCTCGTGTGCGTATTGGTTACGACAGATTATATGAATGAGTGTAAATCTTTGTGTTGTTTATCTTAGTGTGAACAGGTCCTAACCGGCTGGTGTTGATAAGGTTCGTACACGTATACCTGTGTACACTCTCGCACCTGTGTGGATGTCATTAAGTGTCTCATGCAATGAAAATGTTGGTCACTCTCACTCAATGTCTGACAGTGACAATTCCTCACACACCAGATATTATTGTTAATATTATCTGAAAACAGGTTTAATGTTCACACCTCTGATTTAGTTTAATTTTAGATTTAAATTTTACTAGTTTAGTTATTATGCAGACCCCTGTGTCAGTGATTGAGCACAGTTATAACTTGATTAGGCTATTCTGAGCAGGCTTTATGAACCTTTATTATGCTCATACACACATCACCATTCACGTACGAGTTCATCGGGATTATGCAGTATATAGCATCAGTGTCTCGGTACACTGTGCTGTATGTACGGTGCACGTACATACGAAAAAGTGCGACGTGACAAATCGCTAATCGACGATAATTTTGCTAATTATACTTCCCAACAGTTACTGTCGTGAACTGGATCAATTGTGTCTTCAAAAATCAAACTTGATTTCGAAGATCCCAGCAGCTGCCACCATGATGAGTTCGAGGGTCTTAGATTTAGTAGATACTCATGATAATATACGAGTCGGCAGTCAGGTTTGTGATGATGGTGAACATGTTTATTGAACTACGACGGATACCGGATATATCGGATATCGTATATCGTAACAATAGCCTACCCTCTTGAAATGTGTAACATGGTCTAAGGGCCAACATTTTGAGAGGATATGTATTTTAAGTATGTGGTAAATCGGTATGGAAATACAACTATTATGTTCAATGTTTATGAAGATGGACCTGGGACACTCGCAGTTACAAGAAAGCTTCGCTGAAGGTGGAAAAACACAAGTGTCTCTACAACGATCTCAAATGAAGGTTTCTCAATATGCTTAGTTCTGTCCTTGAGAAAGTGGACTGTACAACAATTCATGCCACGGGAGATGGAGATATCTTGATTGTCATGATAGCAGTACAGTCAGTCAAGGTGGTGAACGCTGTTATCATCTGTGATTATACAGATCTATTCTCGGCTTCTTTCCTAACATAAATTTCTTGAATGTGCCACATCGATCGGAGTGGTAGGAATAGCCAAACCAGTTGCCCTGAACGAAGTCCAGAAGAATGTTGATTTCCAGGAACTTCCTGACTTGTTCTTAAGAAGTTTGCAGCAGAGAAAGACATCGATGCAAGAGAGCAGGCACGTAGCCACGGGGGGGGGGGGGGGGGGGGGGCACGTGCCCCCCACATTTTTTTCTCCAAGATCGGTTGAACTTTTTTAGACCCTTTTTTTTACCTCGATCGATTACATGTATGTGCCCCCCCCCCCCCCCCCCCCACATCAAACTCTGGCTACGTGCCTGCAGGAGAGAAAGCCCTCATTCCATCTGTAATGGCAAGAAGGGTAAAGGCATAGATGATCTGAGGTACAGACACTTCTGTGAAAATGTGGCAAAGAGCAGTATCTTCTTTGATACCTTACCCCGAACATCGGCTGCTACATGTATATACAGACATCTAAAGCCTGAAGAAGAGGCTGGAAAATCGTAAATGGTGAATAACTGCCAGCAACAATAATACTTACGATTTCTTAAAAAGCGCTTTACCAGTTACAACCGACTGAAGTACAGTACTCTCATTCCAGACATATCTCCCTGCTGCACCAGGGAAGTTGACCAAGATATTCAGGTGGAACTACAAGTCCAGATGTAGTATTGTCACATACACCTATATATTATAATTTCCATATTGCCTGCACATGGATGGTCCAGACAAAGGTTGGGTCTCGGCTTGAGACAGCTGACAAGAGTACTACTGAATTATTTTTCGTCCGATGTGAGATTCCAATTTTTCTGCTTTCTATTAGATTAGTTTTCGCAACTAAGGTAAGATTTCCCTTTTAAAAGTTTCGATATTCAGGTAACCATTACCTCATTTTCTGGCAGCGAGGTGCCCGAATATCGTCATGATTATGGTTGATAATGTGAAAAGTCTAGTATATTAGAAATGACATTTCAGTTAAAGATACTAAATGAATAAATAATTGTAAAGATAATAAAATGTCCATTCAGTTTCCTCGTTCGCTTCGCTTACTTGCAACATATAGAAACGGGATGGTTTCAGGCAGCGAGGTACCTTAATACACTCCCATATACACACCCGCACACATACATTTGTGCAGTGAGGTGCCCGAACCATTATTTCATATTTCCAATATTTAGTGCCTTTTGATAACGATCTGGCATTTTTAATGTAATTTCACTTTTTATTTTAATTTTAAGATGGCTTGCTTCGCTGCCTCGCAAAATTTAGAAACAGGAGGGCTCATATTCGGACAAGAGGTGCAAGCCTCCCGCCCCCCCCCCCACCCCCACCCTACAGGAACTTGAACATGAGCCAGCATACACCTTTGTGCACATGCAGAGCCATGCTATATACCATGTTCCTGGTACATAGTAATACAACTTCTATACGATTAATTTGGGATCGGGGTGACGCAAAAACTTCATATTTGTGAACAGGGTGCCGTGATTAGAAAAAGTTGGAAACTGCTGACTTTAATCAAAGATCATAATTTCTGTTCTCCCATTTGAAATTATTGCAAATTACTGCAAAGGAAAGTAAATGTGGTTAGGACAATTTCTACCCCCGGAAAAAAATTCAGCTTTTTTTAAAACCAACTTATTTTCATGGTGGATTTCCCATTCATGAACAGGGGGTAATTTTCAGGGGTAGGGGTAATTGTCCACGGGGGTAAGTTTACGGGGGGGGGGGTAATTGTCCTCGGGGTTGGTTGTCCTGATACGCATGTATATATGCCATTGTTTTCAACAAGTTCTTTCGACACCTAACTGCTAAAATCGATCCCAAATGAGATTAAATCGATCTTAGGCTCAATATCACTCCTAAGAGCGATATCGCTTTTAGGAACTGATTCACTAAGGCATTTGGGATTAATGCTAGCAGTGAAATCGCTATTAAGGCTGAGAGTGATCCGGATTGCTTTTAGCATTGCCTTTTGTGTGTAACAGGCATTAGGACTTAGATCTACTCTAGTACTAGTAGAGGTCTAGACCTACTCATGTCATTAGCAACACTTTCTGGCCAAGACAGAACTGTCAAACTGAAGCTAAATTAGACCAAACACGAGGAAGATTGATCGCGTATAGAATATTCATAATTATGCGCTCATGATTATTCACGCTGGGATTTATCCTAGCCTAAAAGCGATTTAGTGAACCAGTCAGGTAGAATCGCTTTTAAGCTGGGATTGAAATCAATCCCTAAACTTGCTCTTAGGAACGATATCGTTCCCAGTTAGTGAATCACCCCCCAGATTCTTAATCATTGAGGCAGAGGAAGTTTTGGGCTTGTAAAGAATTATGGAGTGCTGCCATATATGACAATAACTTTTCGATTGTTTCTCTGTTTAGAAATGGAAACTGAAACTACTGTTTTCGATTGAATTGAAACTTTGACTGGCTTAGGGATTCAATGTATTTGTATGGTTATGGCTATAAAGCCATATTTTGAAATACGACAAGAAATAGCTAAATGACTTGGACCAAAAGTTCGTCTCACATGTATGAGTACTCCCTTCTGTATGCAATGCATGTGACTTCTATTCAAGTTTATTCGATTTCTTATCAATTTTTTGTTTAAAAATGCTCACAATATACACCGGTTGTACTACATAACCAACCTCTGAACGACAAGAAAACGTCCATAATTTAATAGCGTGACAAGAATACAACTTTATCTTTAATGGATGGAAAATGAAAATATGCATTTTCAATTGAGTGTTTTAATAATATAATTTATATAATTGTGTGAGTCTTGTATTGTAAAAACAACGTTTGGAATGATTGAACCCAAAGTTCTTTTTTTTAATCTTGCGTGTCAATCAAGCGGCAATAAAGTTATGGCTCTGTTTCTGCATTAATGAATACGTCTTGTCAAAACAAGGTTTTGAAATCAATGACCAAAAGTGTTTTTTTGTCAATCTTGCTGTAAATAAAGTACTTGTATATGACATCATGGCTCTGTTTCTGCATTAATGAATAAGTCTGGTCAAAACAATTAGGTTTTGAAATCATTGAACCAAAAGTGTTTTTTTGTGGTCAATCTTGCGTGTCAATAAAGTACTTGCATATGACACTATGGCTTTGTTTCTGCATTAATGAATGGAATCTGAAAATAACCATTTTTATTTGAACAGAGTGTTTACTGGGAGAAGGGCTTCATCTAGGAGAAGGGCTTCCTCTAGAATTCGTCTTATGGTTGTTTTTGATTAATAAATTCATATTTAAAAGAAATCTCTAATTAACAAATCATAATGAAATCCTTTTGATAAATTTTTATTATTATCTTTCTTTCAAATCACATGAAATTTCGTGAAATCTTTATTTTTCTTTATTTACACTTTTGCCAATAAAGTTTTAACAAATTTTATCCTCTTTTCATGAAATGATTTTAATTGTTTATTCTCGATAGATCAAATTCATATCTTCTCAGAACTCCAATTCTCAATCTAAACAGGCATAGAGATTGATCAATGAAGTTCTTGGGAGGATTTGAACTTCATTTTACTCCGATAAAACCATATTGTCACAATCATTTTTATGAAAAGAGGTAAACAAAACCTTATCACAACTTTATGGGCAAGAGTGTATTTGCATTTCTTTGTAACACATGTACATTACTTGGTTGAATTGGTTGGAATATTCAAGCACATTATTATAATCAAGATAGAAAATCTAATTCGCCTAAAAGCATGAAAAAGGTATGCCGTCTTATTAAGTTGGTAACATATTGTAAAATTCGAGGTTGGTTGACTCAGATCTGAATATCAACATCATTTTTTACAAGGGATCAATGATAATTATAGTATCATATAAATTCTTAGATTTAATACAAGTATATTTCTCGATTCCTCTTAAATTCATACATTCGGGTATTATTTCTACTATAAGACAGTTCCACATTATACATGAGTTTCCATATTTATTTTCAATAGAATCTAGACTAATATTATAAGATTTCAAGTATTTTCAGTCTCAGCATATTTTCAAGAGTGTATACCCTACCACATTGGTTGATGCAAATAACGTATCCAGGAGATTATTGAAAAGTGGGTTATTGATATGAACAACAAAACGTATGATTGGCAAGTGCGATAAATTTATGCCATAAAAATGAAATATTTATGAAACAAACTAGGTAAAGAGTCTCTTACGCGTGTAGGAAAAAAGGGAAAACAAACGAACATAAATAAGAATACTAGACAATATATTTTTCTTTCATTTTCATTTGTTATTATTCAGAGAAAGCAAATGTTTCAAATATCAAATGAATGCGTTACTCCCTCATTTCTTATCTCCAGGTGGTAACAAAGTTTAAGAATCTCAGTTATTACTTACTCGCTTCCAGTTAGCCACCTTCAAGGTAAAGACCGGTAGTAGTAAAATTGCGGTTCAAGGGTTTTGGGTGCAAAATATCCATTCAATATTGTTTAAATATTGCCTTCAGAGGTTTAGATGGCAATACTTCATTCTAAATTCGCAAAAAGCAGAAATATATGCCCAAATGTTCAATGTTGAAGTGCATTCACGATATCTATATCCAGGCCGGATCGATATGATAATAAATTTACCAAATGTATCAATTCAGTAGGCAGTTTCCCCGACAAAATTTGTATCATCACGTATCAGTCAAAACATATTCTTTCACATGATTAGTATAATAGGAGCTTCCATTTCATTTTTTGAGAGGGGGGTGGGGGCGTTTCTAAAACTGGTATATACCTTTAATGGAAGGGGTAGGGCCTATAGCCCACCATAAAGGCTACTTTACATAAAGACACATAGACGCCGTCAAACAAAAACCACCACTATACTTTTTGACAAGTTCTATAAAGTGGTAAACCAAAACTTGTGTATTTGTTTTGGTAAAACATGTTACTGAATGGCAACTGCGCGCAACAATGGTCCTACGCGTCTTGACATTGCTCTACGTGTAAGATGCAGAAATGTAAAACGTATCAGGAAACTCACATATCCCTGAACGTATACTACTACTAGTTCACATTACGTCGTTTACGTCATCATACATATAATTTAAAAAGCCGCGGTTTACCGCTGCGTATGAACGAGTCTTAACACGACATTGGTTTTGAAAATAGCCCGTATTCTACTCATTCCGTCAAACCAGACACGAGCAAGAAGGTCACTTTAATCAAACGGAAATATGGTTTATAACTGTTTGTGACTGATATAATATCAAGCCATAAACGGGACTAGAGAATCGAGAAAAAGTAGTGAAAAAAGACACGATAAAGCTTTTCGAATTGTACCCATGAGAGTTATCTCTCCCTAAGCTTCGGGTCCCAACTTCAGCCCAGCTCCTCCTCTCTCTCAGCTTCGGATCCCAACTTCAGCCCATCTCCCCTCTCTCTCTCTCAGCTTCGGATCCCAACTTCAGCCCATCTCCTCTCTCTCTCTCAGCTTCGGATCCCAACTTCAGCCCATCCCTTCTCTCTCTCTCTCAGCTTCGGATCCCAACTTCAGCCCACCTCCCCTCTCTTTCAGCTTCGGGTCCAAGCTTTAGCCCAACTCAACCTCTCCCATTCGCTGTTCCCATCAGAATTCAACTCCGTTCATCCCCTCTTCTAAATCAGCATCAAATCGACTGCATGATCTCTAGCATTCTCTCATAGAAAACAAAATAACAATCTCAATCTCTCGTTGAAATTCATCTGCTTTCGAATTTAATCAAAGTCCGGATCCAAACTTAAGCCCAACTCCTCCTCTCACATTCGCTCTTCTCATCAGAACTCAACACCAATCGTCTCTGTCCCTTAGAAATTAAATCAGCATCAAATTCTCCGTCGACTGCAGATCTCTATTAATCTCTCATAGAAAATAAAACAAACAATCTCAATCTCTCTACGACATAATTCAAAGTCAGAAACGAGAATAATTAAAATAATGATATAAGATATTTATTGATACATATACAGAATCACGATGACGAAATTACAATATTGAAAGTTGAACTGGGTTTATGGTGAAACAAAACGTAGGACTGAATGTGCCTTTCCTATTTTTTTTTATAAATCTCAATCAAACATCAGCCGCAATCTTTTTAGTTTGATTCGGTTTTATTTCCGTTAAGAAAAGCATAAATACATACATACGAACATAATGAATAATGGATCGTTCTGTTCAGAGTCATTAATTTGATGGGTCTGTTCTTCTAGAGGTCCAAAAAACTTCTAAACCTTATCACGTGTCTCGTCTCGTCTGTGAGCAGTAAAATCAAGACCTACGCGTCTCCGAGAAAGTCAATCAACTTTCAAATCAAACGAGGAATTGTTTTTTTCCCTTTCTAAATAGGCGTGGCTTACAACCCCAGAAATACGTTACAGGACACCAACTTAAATATTCACAAAAATATTGGAGTGCCTCCTAATTATGAATGGTTTGCAAAAACAGTCCTTGCTAACATCATTCAATTTACATTCATTTTTGTTTGAAAACCAAGTTTGCTTCATCAGTGATTGCAACAGTGAAACCGTCTTACAATAATTGTTTACTTAAGGTCAGGTAAAATAACCACCACCACCACCACCACCACCACCACCACCACCACCATTAGTACTCATATTGGAAGTGTATGACACGTATTAATGACAACTACATACAACCAAGCCATTACCGAAACAAACGTAATATTATCACTAACTGTAATATGTATAAAAATATGTATAAAAAAGCATGTAAAACCTGTACATGCAAAAGGCCTTTAGGGTGGAAGATAAATACATATTTTGCATGATTTATGACCTTCTGACACACAATCCAATTAAAGGGAAAGTCCACCCTGATTTTAAGTGAGTTTTAACAAAAGGAGAACATTGAGAGAAACAGGTCAGTGAGAGTTTGAACAAAAAGTGATTTATAAATAAGAAAGTATGTCAGTAATAATTGGGTCTAGAAAATGCCAAGAAACCCTTGTATCATAAGAGCAGGTTTGTCAGGATGGTGCTGAAAAAGAATGGACAGGATTTGGTAACCTGGCATGATATAATAATAATTATAAAAACCTTGACAAAGGTACAGGGACACACACTGTCACACAAAAAGATAAAGAGAGAGGTGAATTATTTTAATTAAAGTTCATACTAAAATTTTTTTTTGGTGATAATAGTAAAATTTGACTGAACTCAACAAGAGTACAAGACTACTTTGCACCAATTTTTCATAGACAATTCCTACTACATTTACACAAAAGATGTGTACACATTACACACATGCAACAAACACCATGTGCCTGCCTCCCCAATATCACAAAAACATGAAGCGACTGATAGGGAATCCAGCCTTAACATCGAGGTTGCTCTAAAAGAAAGCATTACAAAAAATCAGAGAAGCAGATTACTAAGTTTGAATAAAATTGAACAAACAATAGGAAAAATGTAGATGTCGTAACGTAGTAATCACAATACATACATGAATTTCAAATTGGCTGATTATGTCACTGTGATGTACACAAAATGAATAGAATGTAAATTTTCCAAAATGCATTACTTAGAATGATTTTTTTTGTTTTGTTATTGAAGGACATACAATACTAAGTAATATGCTTTTCATATTTTCGAGTAGTGCCACAATGTAAAAGAAGTTTAGGAGAAAACCAGAAATTAATAACATTTTTAGTATACCTCAAACAGGATTTGACTGAGAATGTGTCACAATCCACTGACCAAATTGCCCACCTTAGACTAGCATACACTTTTTGATCTCAAGTGTCAAACATTTATAACTTTCTTATCAATTGTCCGATTTCTTTCAAACTTTCACTATTCTGGTACTCTAATTTATTTTTCCACACAAATAAACTTATTACAAAGTTTGGATCGTCTTTTAAGATCTACATGATTACAGTTTCTGCCCATGCACTAAAACATATCTTTAACATTTAGATAGAAGGCCATCCAATATATCATAATTTTAAGTACTGTAATAATTGATTGATTGATTTGAATTTAATCCATTTCATATATCAATTGTTTGCACAATGAAGAACATAGTTGAAGATCAAAGTTTGGATCGTCTTTAAAGATCTACATGATTACAATTTCTTAAGACATTCTTGCTGCCCAGGCACTAAAACATATCTTTAACATTTAAATGGAATCCTTTCTTTTCTTCAGCCTCATAGCTAGGTAACTTCTTATCTTAATGGTAAACATAAGACAATTTCCATCTACCATCGCGTAATAGGTTATTTTTTCCATAAGTTTTTGTAGAGCCCCAATGGATCATTGTTAGCTCGCAGAACGCTGTTGATACAGTGACAACAGGACGGGTACGGGCTACATCCTCGATTGCAACACGGCATCAGATTCTTGTCCCTTGGCTTATTCATTTCAGATGGTGCAAATACCATTTTGGCATCAAAGTCGGCCCTCATCTTTGTGAGCTTTAGGACGATGTCTCTTTCAGGAGAATGGTTGATAGAGAGATTGTACTGCTCTGAAGGGTCTTGCTCAAGATCAAACAGCATAGGAGGGTCATGATACTTACGCAGCGATGTACCTATAAAAATAAGAGAGTGTTTTAAAATTCAAACTAAAATGAAGTACACAAAAGATTACTACAATAGCTACATTACAATCTGCATCGGCAAAAGCTCAGATAATTTATGTCTCTGTTATTTTAGTCCACTTTTGATACTGGGGCATGCTTTGTAGAATATCCCTTTTAGCCTGCAAATTATTGTATTAGATGTAAGAGCTACCATTGAATACAAAGTCATAGCAGTGTAATGGAATAGCGACCTCTGTGGCGAGGCACAGTGGAGTGCACAAGATGGATCCAGATTAAATGGCTGAACCCAAAGTAACTCAAAATTGTAAGCCTCCGATATTGGTTGTTGTGATTCTGTAATGTAGTTATAAGTTACAGTATTTAACAGAAGACACAACATAACAAAACATGGTGTCAGAAGTTGAAGTTACTGGATTCGTCGGGATAATTTTGGACTGTCTTCATGAGACGACGACGAAGTCGGGAGACAGAAGAGTGCACTTCCGATACGCGATAAGATACAGCGAAAGTTGACCGACATGCAGAGTTGTATAAGTTGAACTTATGGCCGATAATTGGTGCCGTTATTGACTTTGTGACGTCCTGAATGGTGCTGAGATATGATGCTGATGCTATGAAATCTGTATGAGACACAAAGTAGAGATTACAGAATCGGCGGAGAACATGGGTGCTGAAGTACGAGTGACCGGAAGTACCAGACAGTTTTCAACCCATAGACGGTGCACATGTTATGTTGCAGTGAGTGACCGGATTTACCAGAAGTAGCAGTATCATTGTTTCCAGAGTTAGAGAAACTTATTATATCAGGAAAATGGAGCAGCTGAGACCTCCTAGATAGATGAACTTTGAGGCAATTGTGCCCTGCCAATGGCGTTGGAGTGGAAGCAATAGAAGGAAGAGTTTGTGGTATATATTGATTTGAGCATGGAAGGGAAAGAGGACAAGGTAAAGATCAAGATGCTCAAGTACCTTGTTGGTCCACAAGGTAGAGAGCTGTATGAGACGATCAAACCTGAAGGGTCAAGAACGGCAGATGGTACCCTACAGGAAGTAACCCTTGCTCAAACTCTTAGCGCTTTTGAGAAGCATTGTCAACCAGTATGGAATGAGACCATCGACAGGTTCTTTACTAGAAGTCAAGATAGTGGAGAATCTTTTGATACATTCCTCACCGAACTGAAGCTGTTGGCGGCTCACTGTAATTTTGGAGAGCTGTAGGAGTCACTGATTCGTGACAGGATAGTGTGTGGCATCACAGATGGCATGCTGAGAGAGAGACTTCTGCGAGAATCTTTGCTTGATTTAGACAAGTGTGTGGAAGCTTGTCAGGCGTCTGTGCATCCCAAGGCCAGAGTGGATGTCCTGGTAGGTGACCAGCGACAGGAGGTGTGTGCGGTGAGTAGAGAGGGAACTACACACTGGCCAACAGTTCAGTGTCAATTCTGTGGACGCAAGCATGAGAAGAAAAAGAAGAAATGTCCAGCCTATGGCAAGGAGTGTTTCAACTGCCATAAGAAGAATCATTTCTTAACCCAGTGCAAAGAAAGGCGGGCACAGCAGCAGGATCAGTGGAAAGATCAGAGGAAAGAAAAGAGAGGGAAGAAACCTGTGGATGCAGTGGAAGCCATAGACAGTTCGGATGAAGAGTACTATGATGAAATCCATGTAATGGAACTGCAACCAGTTGAAGTGGAATCAGAGCATGTGCACAGAATTTAGACAAGTAAATTCCCAAAGAAAATCTTTGCAGTCACGATCCTGGAATGGAGGAAAGCGAAATTCCAGGTGGATTGTGGAGCCACATGCAACATAATTCCCAAAGTGCATGCTTAGGAAGTGGATGACAGTAAACATCTAGTGCTGTCGATGTACAACAAAACAATAGAGGTGCCTCTTGGGAAAATAAAGATGAGAAATCCAAAGAATGGAAAGAAGTATAGAATTGAGTTTATAGTCTTGGAGAAAGACTGCATACCAATCCTGGGAAGCAGTGCAGCCCGGCAGATGGGGCTCATCAAAGTCTGTCATGAGAACATTATGGAGGTTAGAGACAAAGAAAGGGCAAGAAAACGCTACTGGCGGAGTATGCCGATGTTTTTAAAGGGACTGGCAGATTTGAGGGAGAATACCACATGCAAGTCGAAGACAACGCCACACCGGTGATCCATCCACCAAGAGGAGTCCCTGTAGCCTTGCAGAATAAACTGAAAGAGGAGTTAGACAGACTTGCAAGAAGCAGACATCATTGTCCCAATAGATACACACACCCCATGGGTATCCAGCCTTGTGTGTGTAAAGAAGCCAAACGGAAAGATGAGAGTATGTTTGGATCCAAGGGATCTGAACAAGGGACTGAAAAGGAGTCATTACCCAATGACGACAATCAAAGACATCCTCTCGGACCTGAATGATGCCAAGGTATTTAGCACCTTTGACGCTAAAAACGGCTTTTGGCATGTAGAGCTGGATGAGGAGAGTTCTAAGCTGACGACATTCAATACTCGATATGGCCGGTATAGATGGAAACGTATGCCCATTTGGTCTGTCTATGGCCCCGGAAGAGTTTCAGGGATGGGATTTGGCAGAAGGAACACAGAGGGGAAGTCAATTTTAGAATTTGCTGAAGCCATGGAAATGATGATAGGAAATACTTTCTTTAGCAAACCAGACAGTCACCTTATCACATACGACTCTGGGGGAAACAAAACCCAAATCGATTACATCCTGGTAAGAGCCACTGATTGGGCCATGATGAAGAATGTGAAAGCATTTTCAGAGAGGAATGTGTCTCTCAGCACCACCTAGTAGCTGCAGACCTCCACATAAAGGCCGGTAAGAAGAAACAAAGGAAATTCAAGCAGAGGCTGCAGATCTGGAAACTTCAGAAGAAATTAGTACAGGAGGACTATCGGTCTATTATTGAATCCAGACATGCAGAGGTCCAAGAGGCCAGTGGTTTAGAAGATAAATGGCTGGCAATGAAAAAGATTTGGCTTGAGGCAGCAGCAGCGGTGTGCGGATGGACACAAGGAAAAAGCAGACACAAAGAAACCTGGTGGTGGAATGATGATGTTGCAGAGGCTGTTGAGGAGAAGAATGCAAAGTTTAAAACGTGGAATCAATCAGGGAGGGAGGAAGACCACAAAGCATACAAGATAGCAAAGAGAAACTCACGGCAAGTGATTTGGGAAGCCCAGGAGGCCAAGAGAAGCGAGCTTCTGGAGGAAATAACAGAAGGGAATCAAAAGAAACTATTCCAGATAGTTAAGCAGATGGCACAAGCTGCTGTGGACGTGATGGGCCCAACATGTGTGAAAGATGAGGCTGAAAATATTGTCGTTGAGGCTGCTTCAGTGAAAGTGTGGAGGAGTTACATGGAACGCCTCATGAATGTTAAAAACTCATGGGATGGGATCACTGAGTGTGATGCAACAGAGGGGCCAAGATGTCTCATCTCACAAGGTGAGGTTGCTCGTGCCCTTTTACTCTCCAGCAAGGGAAAGGCAGCTGGTCCATCAGGAGTGGTCACGGAACTCATACTAGCATCAGGGAAGCATGGTGTTGAGTGGTTGATAGATCTGTTCAATGATATTCCATCTGACTGGACTCTGAGTGCAGTAGTCCCACTCTATAAAGGAAAAGGAGACCCACTGGCCTGTGGGTCCTATCGAGCTTCTCGAGCATGCCATGAAGATCTATGAGAGAGTTCTGGAAAAGAGAATCAGAGAGCAGGTTGCTGTTGATGAAATGCAGTTTGGCTTTATGCCAGGAAAGGGATCTATCGATGCTATATTCACAGTACGTCAGATGCAAGAAAAGTTTCTTGCAAAGAAGCAGCAGCTGTACTTTGCATTTGTAGACCTAGAGAAGGCCTTTGACCGAGTACCAAGGGAGGCTGTCAGATGGGCGTTGAGGATGGCAGGTGTTGAGGAGTGGCTCGTACGAGCAGTCATGGCACTATTTGCAGAAGCAAAGACACACATCCAAACGTTGTGTGGTGACAGCAAAAGCTTTGATGTCAAAGCAGGAGTTCACCAAGGCTCAGTGCTCAGTCCTTTCCTCTTCATCATCGTAATTGATGTCATCGCAAAGGACATCTGGGAAGGCTTTCCATGGGAACTGCTCTACGCAGATGGAAAGGGTCTGAAAGTGAATGCTGGAAAGTCCAAGGTCATGGTGTCTTCTGCTGATGCAGGTGAGACAGAGAAAACAGGAGAGTACCCCTGCGGAGTTTGCTAAACAGATGTTGGAGCAGACTCAATCAGATGCACCAAATTCAGGAGCTGGGTCCATCGCAGATGCAGTGGAATATGTGGTAGCCTACAAGCAGCAAGTAAGACATTCATCTGTAAGAGATGCTTGGGTACAATGTCACAGAAGTGTACCAGTGACAATGTGACAGGTCTGGATCTCCATGGAACGACGTTTGACAAGGTGGATAAGTTCTGCTACCTGGAAGACATGTTGGCTGTCAGAGGAGGAGAGACAGCAGCTGTGACTGCAAGAATCCAAAGTGCTTGGAAAAAGTTTTGGGAACTCTCTCCTTTCCTCACCTCAAGGGCGACCCCGTTAAGAGTGAAAGGGAAGGTGTATGATGCCTGCGTTAGGAAATGCATGACGTACAGGAGCAAAACATGGGCAATAAATTAATCCAGTGTACAGCGAATGGAGAAAGCTGAGATGAGGATGGTGAGGTGGATGCGCAGGGTATCACTTAATGAGAGAAAGAAGAACAAAGTCCTCCTTCAATCATTGGGATTGATGGGGGTGGCGCAGGTCATGAGGATGAATAGACTTAGATGGTTTGGACATGTGGCAAGAAGAGAGGCAAAACACTGGCCCCAGAGAGCTCTTAACTTTCCGGTCACCGGAAGAAGACCCCGCGGGAGACCCAGGAAAACTTGAAGGGAAACCATAGAAGAAGATGCCAAAACATCGGGTATCAGTCATATGGATCCCACAGACAGGAAAGCTTGGAAAGCAGCCATTAAGGAAATGAAATGTCCAACCCCACAAAGTGGGACAAATGGACTTTAAACGCTGATGATGATGATTAACGACATAATACAGTGTGTCACATCAACCCCAAGGCTATTTGCAGACGACTGTATTATCTACAGGCCTATCCTTAACCCTGAAGACGAAGTTTCCTTCCAGACTGACCTTAACAATTTGCTAGAATGGTCAAGCAAGTGGGGTATGAAATTCAACTCATCAAAGTGCAAAGTAATGAGGGTCTCCAGAAAACGAAATCCCGGGAAGACTGACTACCAGATGATAGATAACCCCCTTGAAGAGGTCAAAGAGAATAAGTACTTGGGAGTCATCATCTAAGATAACTTAAAATGGGACAGGCAGTCCAGCAATGCTGCAACTAAAGCAACAAAGATGCTTAATTTCCTTAAAAGGAAATTCTCCTCCTGCTCAAGAACTGTGAAAGAGAATCTCTACAAGACAATGGTCCAACCCCATTTAGAATACGCCAGCTCGGCATGGAACCCCGGAACCAAGAAAAACAGGGATTTGCTGCAAAAAGTGCAGCGAAGGGCAGCAAAGTTCGTGTTGGGCGACTTCACTCCCCGGTCCAGTGTAACCAAAATGCTGACAACACTGAAATGGGACAATGTAGAGAGAAGACGCCTAATCCAAAGGCTAACTACACTCCACAAGATGATTAATACAGAACTAGATATCCCACTAGAAGATTATCTCCAGAGGAAAGGATCAAGAAGTAGGCGGACACATGATAAACAGTTGACCGTCTTTCAGTGCTCATCAACACCATTCGCAGAATCCTTCTTCCCTGAAGTTGTAAAACTCTGGAATGACCTACCTCAACCAAACGTGGACTTCAAATCCAGCACAGTCTTCAAATCTGCAACCCAAAAATTAAACGAAATAGCATAACCCCCGAAATACACAAATGTATACTCTCGTCACGCCAAGTTATACTTCCAGTAATAGTTCCTAGCGGACCTTTCGGAAGAGACAAACACAAGGTAAAAGGTACAAGGTGGGGAGGCACAGTAGAGTGCACAAGATGGATCCAGATTAAATGGCTGAACCCAAAGTAACTCAAGATTGTAAGCCTCCAATATTGGTTGTTGTGATTCTGTAATGTAGTTATAAGTTACAGTATTTAACAGAAGACACAACATAACAAAGCTAGATGGAACTTCGACTGCGCGCAGTCGAAAATGATGCCTCCGCCATAGAGCAATTTTACAAACCAAAACAGAAACAATTTTTAAAATTCAAGTTTGATTGTAATCCATCTGTCGGTTTTAATGATAATGCATGCACAAGCTATTTATAGGCATACATAATAAGCCACATGACCTTTGACCTGATGACCCTAAAACCTAATCAGTTGATTGGCTCTGCAAGATACATATACATGTCTTGAGTTTGATAGTAATCTGCCTATTGGTTCTCATGATAATGCGATCACAAGCTATTTGTGGATATATAATGAGCCCTGTGACCTTTGACCTTCAACCTGGTGACCCCAAAATTTAATCAGTTCATCGGCTCTGCAAGATACATACATGACCCAAGTTTGGCAGGAATCCATCAATCGGTTCTTGAGATAATGTGATCACAAGCTATTTTTCCATACATAATGAGCCCTGTGACCTTTGACCTTCGACCTGGTGACCCAAAAATCTAATCAGTCCATTGGCTCTGAAAGATACAAAAATGACTTAAGTTTGGCAGGAATCCATCCATCGGTTCTTGGGATAATGCGATCACGAGCTATTTTTGCATACATAATGAGCCCTGTGACCTTTGACCTGGTGACCCCAAAATCTAATCAGTTCATTGGCTCTGTAAGATACATACATGACTTAAGTTTGGCAGGAATCCATCCATCGGTTCTTGGGATAACGCGATCACGAGCTATTTTTGCATACATAATGAGCCCTGTGACCTTTGACCTTGGATCTCGTGACCCCAAAATCTAATCAGTTCATTGGCTCTGCGAGAAACATACATGACCCAAGTTTGGCAGGAATCAATCAATCGGTTCTTGAGATAACGCGATCACGAGAACGGGACGTACGGACGGACGGACGGACGGACGGACAACCCGAAAACATAATGCCTCCGGCTACTTCGTAACGGAGGCATAACAAGCAGCTCATATGTATAAGCATTCTAAAATCCGTCAAGCAGACATAAAACGCAAGTTAGGACAGTAGGTTTTTGACCGATATGACCTTTGGAACTCGGAATCCTAAAACCTGAAGTTCTCCTGGCCCAAGTATGGTTGTGATCCTATAATATATAACTAAATTAACACAATATTATGGGATGTAGAGCCAGATAATACACCCCCAAACATGATTCTTTCACCACCATAATAAACAGAGAGATATGATACTAATAACATAAGGTAAGAAAAAATTATGATCTAATGAAAAAAAGGTGTGAAAGCCTAATACATGAGTTATAATTGATCTCTTTGTTTCTGTTTCTGTTTCGGTTGCGTCGGTAGATTCAGGTTTAACTGTACTTCGCCAATGTTTTGTTTAGTAGTGATCCTTTTACTATTTCTTGTAAAGGTTTTTAACTAAGAATACATTACCTCGACAATCAATATCTTTGTTCTTATTGTTGGAGAGAGCACTGCCTGCAGTATAGAAAACAGCCTTGTACTGCTTATACCGTACCGCATATGACTTGTGTTTGGTATCAACATCCGCAGGATAATAGAAGAAGGATTCTCTGAGACTCTGTAAGAGACATATGTGACAACTTTAATATGAGATGCTAAAGATAGAAATAAACAAAGATTGGTAAAGTAAATAAAAAACTTTCAGGCAGAAGATAGGAGCTTCTGTAACAAATGCCCATTTTATCAAGCATATCTACGATATAAAGAAAAAAGTTCATCAAATTAGGATTATGTATTAAATAAAACATAGGCTACATCATGTCTAACTTGCTATGTAACATAAAACATTATTAACAGATAGATTACTGGAACCGGGTTGCTCTTGCATTAAAGCCTGTGGAAACGACAGAATTGGTAGTCGATGGGTTAAATGAGTGCAGTCATCTAACTTCTGAAGCCTTATTTGCATTCATACAGAGTATCTCATGAAATATTTAGCACACTAACATCTTTACCATGCAAACTTCACACTTAAACAGTTGAACAGGTGAACAATTTGAGAAATTGAGCATTTTCCATTTTGATGCAGTGACTAGCAGATCCAAGAAATGTGAGGGGTGCCCAAATATATAGATAGTATATATATATATATATATATATATATATGTTTACAATAGGTTGCAGGATCTGTTGCTGCCATCAAAGCTGATGAAAAGGAGCCTGTTAACAATATCAAAGTTACATTTCATTTCAGTGTGATTAAAAAAGAAAAAGTGAATTAAATGGACAAAATTAGGACTTGTTAGTTCAAATAAAAAGTGAAATATCAAGGACATTTCTTTGTGAAAAAAATCACTACTCAAGCTTTCCAATGATATTGGCGGTTTCGAACCTCAAAGGTAACAGCACACCAGTAGATTCTATTGTGCAACCATAGAAAACGGCAGCTGTTTGGAATAATTTGTTGCCAGTTGGGTCTCCAGCTATTAAAACTCCTTGGGTGAACATCGCCGCAACATAACAGAATCAATAACAGAATTTCATGAAGGGTCAGAAGATCAAAATCGTAGTCATTCATCCCAGAAATCATTACATGTGATCAGTCCATTTTGAGGCCTTTCTTACATGAAATCTAACAATAGAAAAGTAGAAGGAATGGGCCGTCAACCAATGCGAATATGCCCTGTGCTTTGCGGCAACTTGCTCCTAGGACTGAAACAGGGAGATCCCTTCACTGCCACAAAAGACAAAAGCTAGGTTTGTCATCCCTGAAGGGGGCCTGGTCGGCTTGAAACCGCAGCTTCTAACTTTCCCTAATACTATGGTCACATTACCCAAAAGTAGCCTGCTCGGCGGCCGAGCGGCGAGTTTTTAGCCAATTTTGCCCGTCCACCGCTCGTTTTTAAGGCATTGTCACTGCTGAAGTTTTAGCGCGGAGTTAAAATTCGGGCGGCGCCTGCTCACTTTCACTCGCCGCCCAGACTACACTCGGCTACATGGGCGTCGACCTAATTGAGCGTTCACCGTCGAGCGATTTAGGTCAAAAATCGAAGCCCCTAGGTCAAAGGCTGTCGAGCAGTCGCCGCCCAGTCGCCGCTGGGAGATCAGTAGGTCGCTGGGCGGCGAGTCCAAAATCGGTCGGCAGCCTTTGACCTAGCGGCTTCGATATTTGACCTAAATCGCTCGACGGCGAATGCTCGATTGGTTGGGTGCCTGGGCGGCGAACGGCCAGGCACCGGGCATATTTTGGAGCCCCGCCGATCACTGGCCGGCCGCCGGGCATTTTCTTTAAAATCAGCCGGTGGCTGGGGGGTGACCAGTCGGGTCACCAGTCGGTCACTGCCGGAACACAGCGCGAAAATGCTCCGCAATTTCGTCCAGTTTTGACCTAAAATCGACCGGCGACCGACAGGAAATCGACAGGTCACCGCCCAGGCATCGCTGGGGCTCTACAGCCTGCTCGACTTCTCCAAAAATCGCTGGGCGATGCCTAAATTCCAGCAGCGACCGAGCAGGCTACTGATCGGTCGGTCGCTGCTCTGATCTGTGACCATAGCTTTACAGAATTACAGAAAAAGAATGTAAATATGAATTCAAATTAAACAAAATGTTGCCCCAAAAATATTTCCCCTGAAATTTGGTATGGTACAGCCTCTGTTACTTACATGTAAGATGTAGCTTCTAATCTATACCATAGCTGAGGAAAATCATACCTCAATGTGCAGTGCGACAGAGTAAATCATTTGGTTTACTTACAGGCATGCCTTGAAAAAGGAATGGTGACATGTCGTAGCCATCAAGTGTAACGTTGGGTAGCTTAGCATTGGTTATGGAAGCAATAGTCGGCAGTACGTCCAGGGTACTTGAGAGTTCCATTGACCTGCCTGGGGTGATTTGTCCTGGCCAGTGTACGATAGCAGGCACCCTCATACCGCCCTCGTACGTTGTTGCCTTTCCACACTTCATTAGTCCTGCATTTCCTCCGAAGTTCTCGAGGGAAAGACTTGGTCTGTGAAAGGTTCATAGCAGGATAGAAAGTACAAAAATTAGATAATGTGGCTCTAACTGAGTGTATGTATCAGGTTCCCTTCTTTCTCCTGTTCTTATTTGTTCCCCTTTTTCTTTCCTATCCAATCATGTTATATTTTAGGTTTGTGAAAGTAACAAGGTACAGTTCATAAATTATTCTCATGATACCTACGATATTTTTTTTCTGCCATCTATGATTACCAAATCGTATGTTATCCGGGAAGCTGTCTCAACGAAACACTTGTTGGTTCTTTTCACAGCTGTGCCCAAACCAATTCTATCACTATCTATACACATGTACATGTATTTATTCATATGGAAGCGCATGTTTTCATTCAATTTATTGTACAGCTTTTTTTTAAAACAAAGATGGAAATGAATTGATTGAATTAATTAAATTGAATTACTGATTGAATGGAAAGCAAAATAATAACCCATACACATTCATTGGCAGAAGGGCATCTCAACATTCCAGACAATGATATATATAATGCTCACTTTCATGAAATCCGATTTGGCAGGCTTTTCAATTAAAAAAACGAATTTAATGTTCATTCTCTGCAACTTACTTGTTTACCTTACCAAGCTTGGACTTGGTAAAAAATATTTAATGAAAGGGAATCAGACCTTAAAAAAAAGTTGGCTTGATTGGAAGCAAAATCAAAAGTGTGAGCAAATTATTTGGTCTCGGCCAGCATTGCAATAGTTGGATGGTGGTACCCACTGGCATACTGATGGGGGATGCTTAGGGCACCCAAGTTGGAATATGGTGCGATACTGTGAATCTGCTGTGTGCTGGTCGCAAGAAAATAAACAACAAAATGTTCAGAGATATCCTTCAATGAGCTACGTGACTTGCGTAAAATTCCCAACGAATCCAACACAGCGTGTGACCTGGGAAAAATTGCTCTGAAGGCAAGAAAAGTGTGAAATCACTGCACGATCGCAAATCTGTTCACGGCATTTTGACAAAAAACAATTACAAGATTGTGGGATGCAGTGAGATTCCCTAAGTATTTCTTCTCGAACAATTGTGACCTTATAACAAATCCAAGTAAGTCAGTAGCAGCTAACGAAAGAGGGATCTAGAATCAGGTTTTCAAATACGTATAAAGTTGAGCATGCAAAATATGTGTACCATGCAGGTGCACATCCTGGCATTTGGAGGTATTGGCGCTAATGAGAGTTACAAACCAGTCATGTTCTCTTGGACCAACATCTCTACCACCTACCCATTGTCTGCTGAAAACAAGAAGAATGTATCCTCAAGAATTCCATTTTCCTTCAGCTCTTCATATATCTGTCCCACCTCCCAGTCCAAGGCCGCCAGTGAGTCTCCAAATCGTCCTCTTATCGATGTACCTGATGTTTCCTTCCCAGCATACTGAGGGTGATGCGTATGTTGCGAGGCATAGTACAGGAAAAAGGGTGTTCCAGTTTCAACATTGGTTCTGATGAAATGTCTGCTCTGCATTGCGTATTTGTCATCTAATGTCAGGAGATCAACTGGTTGTTCGATGATTGTGGTACCGTTAAAGAGCGCACAAGGGCTATATTCAGGACTACAAGGAGCCTGATGACAGGTAACATTAGGATAGAAGCAGACACTGCAACGGCACTGGCAAGGAGATGCTGGCAAGCCTAATATGATTCAACATCAAAAACAAGGAAGAACAAGAATAAAACTCAGTAAATTTGAAATATATGGTATCGGAAATGTAACAAAAATGTATACAAATTAAAAAAACTGGGAGCAAAGTTTTTAATCATAATGTCCTGTCCATTGTTCACCTTAATACACCCATTGTAGAATTTCAAGAAGAAAGACAGGATTCCCATGGCCAAAATGTTAGACCCCTGTTACACATAGCTCTGAAAGTGGACCGAGGCCGCCTCCAGAGGCGGCTCGACGTATGTGTAACATCAACTTTTTTGAAAAGCCGGGCTGAGGCCGGACTGAGGCCGCCTCCATCCAGTCCACCTCTGGATGTGGTTTGAAGCCAGCCCGAGTCCGAACTCAGTCCCGCAATCAGTAGGTGTAACACCAAAGTGGTCTCGTCGCCGGCTTTTAAGCAAAAGCGACGAGACCCGTCATCATATATCAACATTACATCGGGTGCGCTTTGCCATCTGGAGTGCGCCGTATAACATCAGCTCGTGAAAAGGCGATGTGAGGCCGGCCGATGTGTAGACGCAAAATTGCGTACCCGAGATATGTGTAACAGGGGTTTGGTGATCTCGAGGCGGCTTCAAATTGCAGGCGTGAAGCCATCTCCGGGGCGAGCTTTAAAACATAAGGCATGTGTAACAGGGGTCATAGATACAATATAAAACTTTGAGTGGCTCTCATTTATATTGTAATATTTGGAAATTACAATTAATATTTGATATATTTTGACATGGTTTATTCAATACAAACAAATATATTGCAGTTCAAAAGACTGAATTGTGTGTTTTTAATATAATAACCAAGTGTATTGTCTTGATTGACAAGCAAGCCAGACTACATGTAGGTTGGGGACCAAAGCAGTTAGGTTGGCTAATGACACACACAAGATTAAGATAAGGTATGCCAGGCCAGGAAGTAAGAGGACCACCTTGTTAGCTAGTAAAGGTAAGTAACTTATATGTCAATCATTCCATTGTTGATACCAATATAAACCGTAGATGCGGGCCGAACAGTCAGTTGGATGCCCTGCCTCAATAAGTACCACACACCTTAAAGGTACTATGTCCCATTTGCAGGCCAAAAAAATGAAAAGGTTAAATTCCAACAGCATTTGAAAGATAATACTAATTTAAAACTTCCCTAAAAAAAAAAAGGGGGGGGGGGGCTTGAAAATGTCTTTAAGTGGGAAAATAACAACTATTAGTTGTCGAATCGACTTAAGAGCTATAGAGCCAGTAAGTAATACTAATAGTCTGATTTTCAGACCATTGTACCGCATGGTCTTACGTTTTATGCTACGCAAAGATTCAATCAGTTTAATTTTGGCCATTACAAGAAGTGGGTTATTGATGTAGACAAATGCTCATGTACCCTTTACAGCTCATTTGGTGTATGTTATAACCAAAGAAGAAAAGAAAGCCAGTCAGTCACTCAATAATGTCTGACAGTAAAGTCTAGCTCCCCCTCCCTCCTGGTAAAATTCTGGTTACTTGTTTTCTTTTAGTAAACACTAGGATGTACGTTATATGTAATAGCTAGATAAAATTTGAAATATAATTTTTTTTCTTCTTCAAAGAAAGGACTTATGATGGTTGTGCATTAAACCCATTTGGAAGTGTTCAGGTTGATGTTATTGCTTCTCTATTGAAATAAATTTTTACATAGTGAATTTTACATCAGAAACGCAATTAGATTTATCTTACATTGTCAGAGAATTAAATGGTAATCCCTATCGCACTTCAAAATGCTCAAGGGGTTACAATTTTACAAAACTTGTTTAGGAGTACGCTTTTTGAAAAACCCGTTTAGGGTGAGAATTCAGGGGAAAAAACACGCAAAATCCTCATTTAGGGTGTATTTTGGCTTCAGAAGAAATCCTTGTTTATGGGGTGTCTGGAAAAACTGTGGTCATGCATGCTTACAGTATATCTATACATGATTGAGACCCCAGGCAAAATTGCTGAAATGAATTGTTGAAAAATACTTAATTCTACTGCCATGCACAATCAGATTATTTTACTACTTACAAATCTGCTAATTTTAAGACTGCCATACAGTGTGAGTCAAAAAAAAGTTTACATATATATTCATTATTTTACAAATCATCTATATACAGTAAATTATTATACATCTCATGAAAGAGTGTTTTATCCCAAATCATTTAGTATCATTTTTGTGTGGAATGTGTTCACGCTTGGATGAACACGAGGCATTATTTGCGAGAGTGCAAGAATCGACTTGCGCCAAAGTTGCTTATTGTGATGCTTGGAGAAAACGGTTGGCATTTTGGTATTACTAATTTAATCAGTGATTTAGACTTAATAGACTGGTCGAACGTTTTTGATTCATTAGATGTTGACGAATCGTACGACTTCTTTATCAATAAGCTTACAGCGTCTTTAAATACTCATGTTCCCCTCACCACCCACCGGAGATCAAACTATAAAAAGATCCCAATTCATCCTTGGATTACAAAATCGCTTTTAAGATCTATCAACCGCAAGAATAACTTGTATTATAAATATATTACAAAACCAAGTGACGAATCTCGCTCTAAGTACACATTATATAAAAACACCCTTACCACTTTATTACGTATTTCAAAAAAAGAATACTATACTTCACAACTCAATTTGTACAAAAATGATATGAAGAATACATGGAAAATCATTAATGGTGTATTAAATAAGAAGAAAAAAGGATCAACAATAACAAAAATCAAAACCAATAATACTATCACCGATGATGCTGATACAATCGCTGAAAATTTTAACTCGTACTTTTCACAAGTGGGTAACAAACTGGCACAACAAGTGCCACAGAGTACCAAATCATTTAATGATTTTCTTGTCAACCCTAACCAAAATTCCATCTTTTTTAATCCTACAAACACTCGAGAAATTATAAACATTGTTAACAATCTTCAGATTAAGAAGAGCGCCGGGTTTGACTGTATTCCCAACTTCTTATTAAAGAAAATTATCAGAGCTGTTGTTCATCCCTTGGTGCATATCTTTAATATTTCACTTCATACAGGTCGGGTACCTAATCAAATGAAAATCGCCAAGGTCATACCCCTCTTTAAGAAAGGTGATAATCAACTCGTTACTAACTATCGTCCCATATCCTTACTTACCTCGTTATCTAAAGTTCTTGAGAAACTTGTCTTTACAAGAACAACCACGTTTTTTAAAAAATACAATATTTTCTCACACTTCCAATTTGGTTTCCGTGAAAATCATAGCACCTCGCATGCAATTTTGTCTTTTATGAAAACAGTTACCACTTCCATTGATAAAGGTTTGCATACTGTAGGTATATTCCTGGACTTCTCCAAGGCCTTCGACACTATAAACCATGAAATTCTTCTTCACAAACTTTCTCACTATGGTATTAGAGGGAAGGCCTTGGAGTGGTTCAGGAGTTACCTTACAGATAGGACTCAATTTGTATCGGTTAACAACTGTAATTCTTCTACACTTCCTATTACCTGTGGTGTACCGCAGGGTAGCCTACTCGGCCCCCTTCTTTTTATTACCTATATTAATGACTTTCAAAAATCTTCAAATTTATTATCATTTATACTTTTTGCAGATGACTCCAACATTTTCTTTTCTCATGAGAATGCGAACCAACTACTTAGAACTGTAAACTCTGAACTAAAAAATGTAACTGACTGGATCAAGGCTAATAAACTATCACTTAATCTGCAGAAGACCAATTACATGCTATTTAGCAACAAAATCAATAGTTTGCCAGGTGAAATTATTTTTGATAACGCTGCTCTTGTTAATGTTTCTACAACCAAATTCTTGGGAGTGTTTATTGATGAAAAATTATCATGGAAAACTCACATCGATAATATATGCAAAACCATTTCACGAAACATCGGTATTATCAATAAACTCAAATACTTTCTTCCTTCTCGAACTCTTCTTACATTATATCATACCTTAATATTACCATACATTAATTATGGGATTATAGCATGGGGATGTGCAATACAAACACAATTAAATAGGATCCTACTGCTGCAGAAAAAAGCACTCAGGATAATATTTCAAACACAATTCAGATCTCATACAGATATTTTATTTTTCGAAAATAATATTCTCAAAGTGAAAGATATCTATGTGTTCCAACTCGGCCAATTTATGTTCAAACTAAGTAAAGACGACCTCCCCGCAATATTTTCCGATATGTTCTGCAAAAATGCCTCTGTACACAATTACCCGACTAGACAACGGAACTGTTATCACTTACCCTTAACACGAACATTATTTGCACAGAATTCATTTGTCTTCGCTGGATGTGCCTATTGGAATTCTCTTCCCAACGATATAAAAGAAGCCCCTAGTCTTAGCAATTTTAAACGTAAACTTAGGAAAACATTAATCAGCCAATACTCTAAACCTACGGAAAGATAAAACAAATCTTTCCTTTTGTTATTCCTCCTTTTTTGTTTCTTTTTTAAGAATAATCTAAACAAGCCTAACGACCTGGTGGTGTACCTGCCTCCTGTCCCCATCTCCATCTTCCTGCCTTTCTCTCGCTCTCTATTTCTCTCTTGCTCTCTCCCCTTTCTCTCTCTCTCTCTCTCTGTTACTATATTTATCTTACTTTTATTTTTACTTTTACTTTTTCTTTTTTTTGTATTCCCTTTTAGTGTGTTTTACTTGTATTTGCTTTCGACCATAATTATTTAAGCGTATCCATGTAACTAAGTCAGGGGCTTGCCTCATACAAGCTCTGCTTTTTTAGCAAGCCCCTCCGTTTTGAATTACTTCATCAAGGTCATTTTTTTCTATTGTTCAGTACTGTTTTTTCCCAATATTTCTTATCAACTAAATTTTGTTCTACATAATACTGAATTTACTTTGTTTATATTATATTTGACTGTATTATATTATGTCTGTTTATATTTTGTTTGTTTTGAAACGGAAATAAAATCTGAATCTGAATCTGAATCTGAATTTGGTCTTTGCAGATCCAAATAACATCCCTAACAAAATGAATCATGCCACACATTTTAAATAACAAAGAACATTTGTGCGTGTGTATGTGTGTGTGTGTGTGTGTGACTTTGCTTCTGCAAAATGGCATATGCAATGCATGTCATTTGAGACATTCAATTCATTCTCTCACTTTAATACTTTTGTGTATGTCAATTTTTGCAAACGCTTTACCTTCTGGTCTTCAATAATAACACAGAGTTCAGTGAATACGCGCCTCATTTGGGTTGCACCGTCAGTTGTCATTCTTTTCAAACCTAAAAAAACAAATAATAACCATGGCGTTTTTTTTTTTTTTAGGGGGGGGGGGGGGGTTATTTGAACGAAACTTAAAAATGGGGAACTCAGGGCCATCTTTACACAGAGTGGCTTGGTTTCAGTTTTTCACTCACAACAAGGCGCAATTTTCTTTTCTGTGCTTCTTGTTTTGGTTGTTAAATGGTATATCGCCCACCCCCTCCTCCCT
This sequence comes from Strongylocentrotus droebachiensis, assembly GCA_035222895.1. Classification (NCBI taxonomy): domain Eukaryota; kingdom Metazoa; phylum Echinodermata; class Echinoidea; order Camarodonta; family Strongylocentrotidae; genus Strongylocentrotus; species Strongylocentrotus droebachiensis. Next base: position 2,818 of record JAVYIG010008624.1, on the reverse strand, counting down.
CCCATCCTCCCCTTTAACACGGTCATGAAAAAGAGACATTACCACTCGATCAACAAGGCTTAGCGTGTTTATTGAAATTTGAACGGATCAAACATCACATATTAAGCAAATTTGGCGCAAGTCGATTTTTGCACTCTCGCCAACAATGCCTCTTGTTCATCCAAGCGTGAACACATACCACACAATAATGATACTAAATGACTTGGGATAAAACACTCTTTCATAAGATGTATACTAATTTACTGTTCATAGATGATTTTAAAATACTCAGCAATTTCCTAGATGTAAACTTTTTTTTGACTCACACGGTATAGCCTTTAATATCAAAGATCAATACCTAAGAACTCATCAAATCCATGGTTGTTGGGCAGATAAACTGAATTGTTGCCTAGTCCTAGATGCCACTTCCCCACCGCTGCTGATCTGTAGCCTTCTGGCTTCAACATTTTGGATATTAGAGTCTCGTTGAGAGGAAGACCTCCAGACATTTCAACATTGAAGACACCCGGGTAAACTCCAGATCGCATCTGGTATCGGCCAGTCAGCAATGCAGCTCTGCAGGAGGTAGAGAAAAATATGTACAGGGATTTGAAAGCTCAGACTCTCCTTGATAAAAAACAAACAAACAGCAAATTAATGAATTAGTTAAAATCGTCATTTTCTTGACCACAATACTACACACAAGTCTACATATATGTATACATTTACATTTTTATCTATATAGTTCCATTGGGATAAATTGTGACTCTAAAATCCACCCTGACAGTTCTTTATTTGATAAAAAGCAGAAAAATTGAAGAAAGCTGACCTTCCAGTGAAAGTTAGATGAAACGTAGCCCAAAAATTCTGTCTCTTTCGTTTGTTAGCCTCTGATTTGGGTATAGAGTCGGCTATTCTATTTGATGAGTTCTATAAGAGCCGACCATATACCCAAATCAGAGGCTAACGAACGAATGAGACATAATTTTTGGTCTAGATGAAACGGTACATACAGTTGCTGTATTGCTTGGAATAAAGTAGAAACTCTCACACTGTGTCACGCGTGACTGCATGTATTATTCCATAGACTTTGGTGTGACTTGGTGGTAATGTGTCTACTTTATTTCAAGCAATACTGTAATCTACCTATAGGCTATACTTTTTCTCTTGGCTTTATAAAAAAAAACAGAAACAGCAAATCACTTAATTTCAATTTTTAGTTAAAAGTTAAAGCTGTCATTTTCTTGACCACAATATTACTAGTTTATTACACACAACGGTCACAAGTCTACATACTAAAATAGATCTATAGTAGACCTACATTTAATCTTTATCTAGTATAAATATAAAATCCACCATGACAGTTCTTTATTTGATAAAAGCAGAAAATTATAAAAAAACCTAACCATCCAGTGAAAGTTAGATTAAAAATGCGAGACGGTACATATATATATATATCTAGTATTATATACCTCACTTAAGAAATCCAGCTATCTGATTGGTCGAAATTGGAGGCCTGATTTTAGCCATTCCCGTAGAGAAACAAAAAATGCCAAAAGTGAGATCCCTCAAAATTCTGGTAACCCGGAAAATAATAAAATTTTGCTGCGATACCCATTGGTGTACGTGTTAAAATGTTCTTTGATCGAGCGCGGACACCATAGGCCTACAGTACTTTTTGTCTGCGATTCCCAACTAATCGAAAATTTCAGTCGATTTTCCGGCAAAGACAACCAACAGCTAAATCTATCTCATGCATATTTACATGTATGATTACTTTACACGTTTTCACAGAAAAATGCATTTATCATAATTTGTAAAGCAACTTATGACAATGCACATCAATTTAGTGATTTTTATTTTATTTTGGCAATTAATGACCAATAGAATATTTGTCTGATCATGTTACAATTACATTCACGTTTTAGCAATAGATATATTGATTATAACGATTACTAACCAAGAAACATCATGGTCCAGGATTGGATGAAAAATTTCGCAACGACTCAGCCAGCCGCTGAATAAGCGGGGGGAGAGGGAAGCACATTTTTTGTGTGTGAGTTTTTTTTGTCCCGAGAATTTGGCCGATCGATATTTCGTACCATTTCTAACCAAGAAACATCATGGTCCAGGATTGGATGAAAAATTTCGCAACGACTCAGCCAGCCGCTGAATAAGCGGGGGGAGAGGGAAGCACGTTTTTTGTGTGTGAGTTTTTTTGGGGGGTAAGGTCACCTTTTTTGGTCACCCATTTAATAGCACAATTAAAAAAAAAAAATTAATTAAAAAAATAAATGAGGGGGGGGGGGGGGGGAGGGTTTCCTCCAAAATACACACTAAAACAAAAAATTGAGGGGGGGGGGGGGGTTCGACCCCGAAAAAAGTCTAATGGAACAGGAACCCATAGAAAATATCTAATGGACCAACAGAAACCCATCATAGAAGAAAATATCTAATGGACCAACAGAAACCCATAGAAGAAGATGTTGGTCCAATATAAGCTTTCTGTTGGTCCATCAGCATTTTTTTCTGTGGGTTAGTGTTGGTCCAATAGATATTTTCTATAAGTATTGGTTTATGTGGGTCCAATATTTCACTTTCCCTATTGAAACCAATAGACACCAATAGCTCTAATGGAATCTGATGGTCCAATAGGCTATCGGATCCTATTGGAATTTCGACCTGGGCCTGGGATGTATAATCTATTTTCCAGAATACCGATTTAGAGAAAATAATGTTAAATCAGTCTCTGTTAATGTAGGTATGTTACAATGTGTGTGCTTTCGCCAAGAAGGTTTCTGCCATGGGGCTGTTATGCACTATTGGAGACCAATTTGGA
>JAVYIG010008623.1:0-87289 GCA_035222895.1 Strongylocentrotus droebachiensis | reverse complement strand
GTGACGGTAGTGAGGAAAATCGTAACGCAAAGTGAATGCAATTTTTTTTCACTACCGTCACTTCGTGAAAACAGCGACGATTTATTTGTTTTGGTCCCAAAAAAATCGCAACGACTCAGCCAGCCGCTGAATAAGCGGGGGGGGGGGGGGAGGGGGTAAGAGCACTTTTTTTCCCGAAAATTTGAAAATCGCGCCGGCCACGAATTCGCTCAGTTGGGGGGGGGGGGGGTGGTGGGCACTAATTTCTTTTGGGCACGTGCCCCATGTGCCCGCCCCCCTGGATCCGTCCCTGGGTACATGTTGTAATTTCCATGTTACAAACTGTTATTTTGTTACATCTGTGGCTTTGAATAAAAACCTTCACCCCACATTTCAGTTACCATTTACCTGAAGAATAAGTAGCCGACATCTTGGACATTCCTTTTTTTCAACAAACCGTATTTGAATATTCAATTTACATCATCCCTACCTGGGTATTAAGTAAATCAATGAGATGTTCAACTAATCTTACAATAATTGAAATGTGGGGTGAAGGTTTTTATTTAAAGTCACAGATGTAAAAAATAACTCTTTGTAACACGGAAAGTACAACATGTACCATCACCCCATCCTGACTCTCATGAACACACTCGTAGTCTACCAGGTAAAGTTACAATACTACAATAAAAAATGCAATTCTTGTTCACTCATGCATAAAAGTTTGGTTTAATAAACCATGAAATTCACTCAGCAAATCATGAATGTATCATATCACCCTCAATTTTGTAAGCTCCAAAGGACTTACCTCTCACAAATTGGAAGGCTAATTCCTGCGCAACCTATTTTTCATACCCTTTACAAATTAGTGAGCAGTGCTCAAGCATGAATTATTTTCGGACTTTTTGGTGTCATATGTTGAGTTTATGAGCTTTCCATACATATAAAACTTTTCCCCCAGAATTATATATTTTTTTATTCGGCAGCCATTACAAAAGTGTATAGTTTCTTTGGGGACGCACAGTATAGGGACTGGAGGCTATAATGGTTCTGATGTTTGGGGCCTTTCTGTCGTACGTATAATGCTGCACTATGTACAGATTTCTCTTTATAATGATAATAATACAAATAATTTTGTAAAGGGGGCTGCTCGGTAAGTAAGCAACCAGAGGATCGACGGCTTTAGGTCCTCTCTCTCCATCTCTCTCTCTCTCACACACACACACATACTCACGTTCCCTCTCTCTCTCTCTCTCTCACTCACTCACTCACTCACCATTTTATCCATTTGCAATATTTTTATTTATTTATTTAAAATGGTTTATTTCATTAAAAAACATTCGCGGCCCGAGAGCCGAATTGCAGTTTCTTTTGTATACATCAAGTGACAAAGTAAAATTACACGTAAAACATTATGCATGGTAGCATTATGGTAGTAAAATTGGAATTCTTTTGTACATATGATATATAATTGTGCTTCAACGACCTTGGCAAATTACTTGGTACATGTACAGAAATTCGAATTGTATTACCATATTAGCAATAAAATTATATATTGAACTTATACAATATATGAATAGTAATACATTTTTGATATTCAAAAGAATCAAATGTTTTGGTTGGAAAATGCATAGCCAGATGGGTAAGCTATGGTTATGGTGTTTTCTTCAATAACAGAAACAGAGACAACATAATATATTATAAAAAGTGAAGGAACGTACAAGGTGATATATCTCTCGCACCATCGATGGTCCAATTGTTGAAAACAAGGATGACACACATCATCGCAAAGACGTTCGGGAGATGAGGATCGGCCGACGAACTGTTGTTTTGTTATCTTGTCGTTCTTGACAACATGATTATGCGAAAGATAATTTGTCTTCATATTTTTAAAGCTTTTCATCATGAGGTCCTAAAATATCGAAAGTGATACCTTCATTAATTAATCATGATGCGTGACGTGACAGTATTAGGACTATTTTCATTTTCATTTGGATGTTTTGTCAAGTAATTGTCCAACAGAAGTTACTACAACTGAATACAGACAAACCCCAAGAACAAGGGGGAAAGCGATTTTTTATTTTTTGGTTATCATCATGGCGGAAGAAGTTATAAGTAATGCTTCTCGATACAGCAGTGCACTATTCCCTCAAGTGCTTAACATCAAGCATTGGTTTCTGCTTCGCCTTTTTGCAATTTCACTATAGCATTATGAAGGTGGTCCTATGTGGGGACAACCGGCCTTCCCGATTACTTGTAAGCTGTAAATCACCTTAATCAATAATTTATAATGAAGGTGGCTCTATCATAAAAATATACACGGTCTTGGGAGGTTCTGGTTGAAACTATGGACAAGAGATGACTCCGATAGTACTTTTTGCTGAAGGACTCAGCCCCGAAGCAAATTAATAGTACTATTGGAGTCACAGAGGGACCATAGTTTTAATCATATATTTGTAATGTATATACCTCATTTACAATTTTATATTGATTGATCATTGATTGGTTAAAAGATGTTGCTGTAAAAATCGAAGAATTCAAACTTACTCGCTGTAGCCATTTCTGTCGCCTTTTCATTTCCTGATTGCACAGTCAAAAAATAGGATTTTTTGCTATATAGTCGTAAATAGTACTTTTTGCTAAAATAATGTGCTTATCTTGTAATCATGTGACACACTTTTAACAAATCAATGAACAAGAATATATGAATGACGTACATAAACGGGGATGACCCCCGTCCCCCCCCCCCCTCCCATTTATTTTTAAATCACTATAAAGCCATATACCCGTGGACCTGCGGTAACAACTGTTGTTCTGTTCTCGTGTCGTACTTGGAAACATGATTATGCGAAAGATAATTTGTCTTAATATAAATATCAAAAGTGATACCTTCATTAATTAATCATGATGCGTGACAGTAAAGGACTGGTATACTTTTCTTTATCATTTGGATGTTCAGATCCACAACCTAATAGTTGTCCATCAGAAGTTACTGTATAACTTGCTATAACCGAATACAGACAAACCCCCAAACAAGAGGAAAGCAATTTCTTGTTATCTTTAATCATGATCATGGCGGAAGAAGTTATAAGTAATGCTAGTCGATACAGCAGTGCACTATTCCTTTGCTTAACATCAAGCATTGGTTTCTGCTTGCCTTTTTGCCAATTCTGCCACAAAACCCCAACTTTCCACCGTCTGCATTCACATCAAAGGATGTCATGCTTGGCAGTTTGACCGTTACCATGATCCTGTGCTCGTTGATCTCACTATGGATTCTCTTTCGTAGACGGGCGTACCACCGTGATCAAATTCTGTTTTGGCCGATGCAATGTTACCACTGCGCCAGGGCATTTGGAATCTCAAATCTTACTCCAGAAACGCTTAGTCCTGATACAGAGACATGTAATTCCCCTCGGCCAGCATCTATGCAAAGAGCTTCGAATTTGAATGACTTGGGAAGGGTGTCTCAGGCTTGCAACATACAAACAAGCCATTCTTCACGAGGTACTCTCCAGAAGGATCTTGGGCACCCAGGAAGTTCTGGAGAATTGAACGCTGTATCTGGCGCATCAGCATTGGCCAATAACCCACTCAGGGTAATAAAGAGTATCCCGTTAAAACCAGATGCATTGGTCTTAGAAGAGGATGATCCTTGTGCGCTAGTATATCCTGTTTGCTTGCCATCAGGTTCATCATACCACAGACCTTTGAGAGATGGAGATGTAGATGTATCAACAGATGTGTTCTTATGTTCTGAAAGTGATGAGACTTCAAGAGATCAGATATCATGCGAGTCAAGGATCTTGGAGGACTCATATATAATTGTAGCAAGTGGACCCAATTCGACATCTGGGGAAAATCAATCACCCAATCTGCAATCGAGTCATAACAAGGAGCATCTCAACATCCAGGGGTTGGTGTACACGAACCACATAAATCGCTGATAAACATATTTCAATTCTTTACTGCTTTAACCGTGCTTGGTATATTGGTTGACACTATCCACTCTGTAAGATGCATTTTGAGAGACGACCAAAGCACAAGCTCAAATTCATTCCATGTCTTTGAGAATATTTTATATTTGATCACAAATCTCATAGCTCTGCTTTTTTTCAGAACATTCTATGGCGCTGTTTTCGTTGACAAAACCTCTTTATCCTATACCTTGGCATTCTTCTTTGGAATGTTTTTCTTTGTGTCAATGAAGGTAATTGCTCACCCCATTAGCGAATTTGGGCATAACCAAACAAAAACTCATTCCTGTATGCCTCATGGTGATTCTTTCTGGCGGACTCTTGCTGACCCCTTTTACGAAGAATGTGCCATCACTGGAGCTGCAATATGCCTTCAGATGTGGACTTCTATCCTCCCGTTATCAACCCTTAAAGTTAGGGACCAGACAGCAGAGTATGAGGAAATCAAAGAGACAAATACGTGGTCAGATGGTTGCAAGAAGCCTGGCAGAAGTCTTTCTTTACGATGCACCCTTGTATTTTCATTTGCAGCTTCAGTTGCCTACTTCGCTGCCAGTAGAGTCCTACTCTTTGGAAAGCAAGCTGGTTCCTTGCAGTACAAGCATGCATATTTGAGCGATGTCTGCAGGTTAGTGTTCTTCGCACCACCCCTCATCCTGTGCGTCTGGCACCTCTTTGTTACCCGTAGTATTCCTCGATTCAGAGCCACGACCAATATCCCAAACATTCGGCAACCTCATAGGCGTCCATGATGTCATGCTTTTGCTTAGTGGAAGTGGGGTTTTCACACTCCATATCTTCAGGATCATCTCTGCAGCCATAGGGCTGTCTCAGGAGGAGCCGGTTGGACACCATGACGTTGTCATATCTGACAGAGACATCTTGTTATGGGTTACATTCATCGTCTCTTGCTATGACATCGTGAGGGTGGTTTTGACAACCCTTGTTCTTCTTTTAGCACAACGCCAGCAGCTGCAGGGTGCCCGAGAAAGGAAGTGGGCAAGGATATGCCTGATGTATCTGGTTGCTGCAAACATCACGCAATGGCTTGAGGAGAGCACCAAAAGACCTTCGTGGCTTGTGCTTTCATCAGGGTTTAGAGTTAAAGGGAAGATTATTGGAATGTTGCTGAACCCTTCATAACGATATATAGTTTACATTCTGCAACAGTGGGGTACGAAATCTTCAAGTCAATTTAAGTATATGCTCATTTCATGACTAAAGACGTATGAGAATATGAAAGTTTTTATAAATGTAATGTTTAAACTAATATGAAAGTTGTTTTGAATGACTTAAAAGATGATATATCCATGGATTTTTGTGATGTCACAGCTGAAGCATTCTTGTTTTAACTATTTAAACAAATGCAATGACATTATACCTTAGTTTGAAATCATGGAAATGTACGTAGAAAATGCTTCTTTACACATTTGACATAAATGATACAGAGTATAAACTCCATAAACTTCCATATTCACCTTTTCTTACTTGTGTGCAAACAGTACCAAGGTGAAAGTCTGGGGTTTTAGCACCAGTTATACATACATGTACATGTATTAGACTTTACAATAAACATGTTCATTAGATTCTACAAGATTACTCTATAAGTAATTTAATGTTAGCTGGCACATTGAATAAATCTAAGTAGGTAGGTAGGTATAATCCTGGGTTTTGTAAGAAAGGATAAATTGTCGAGGTAAATAAATATCAAATCAATGCTAGAAGAATAAGGTAAGAGACTCATTGAATTTTCATGCAAAAGATAATCTTTATTAAGAAAAAAATCATTGTAATTCATGGTTATTCAGTGAAGTCTTCTAGGAAATAACACGAGATACATTTTCTTTAATCAAAGAGACACAAGTTGTATCATTTAACAAAGAAACATACCCTGTAGCAAACAAACATGTTTGGACATGTACATATATTTTTTTTGAAAACAAAATATTGATATGGCCACTAATTTGTTGCTTTCCAGCAGAGTTGTCCCTAGTTAATGTTTAAATACAAACGTATTATAAAAGTTTCAAAACATCATTTTGTGCTTTCTTGGTGAATGCTTTATTATGAACACACCCCTTCACTATATAAACATTTTTTCCCAGTGTTTACCTATAAAAAAAATCTGGGGCAAATCAAAATAACATTCATCAGCAATTAAAGAGAGATATAGCCTTTGTCCACTCAGCATTGTCCTAAGGTCAATGTAGCAATGCACATATTTATACTCAGTGGCACATGGCAGGTCGAATCAAATATCAGTAGAGAGTAAAAAAAAAACATTATGGTCCGAGGATATAATAACTTAATTACATACAAAACGTATTAGTCACAGAGTTGAACAGGTCTAAACTCACTCTGACTAAAGGTACAGAATAACATTACAAAATAAACATTTAACTATCTTTTTATAAAAGTCTTATTATCCTGAGATGGTAAGAATTAAAAAAGTTGCATTCATAGCTTGTCGTTTTGTTTTTTGTTTAAAAATTACAGATATTTAAAATTAATCCTCTACTGCGAATTAGAAGGGTGTTAACTCTTATACATTCACACAAAGTTATATAGACTTTCTCACCCTTATTCAACAATATAGAGTGTACTTTGTAAAAACATGTAAGGTGATAATGTATATTTCTGTAACACTGAAGAACACCATGTGGTTTGAACTTTTAAGCAAAAAGACTTTTCTTTCATAAACTGGTATTATATGTAACTCAGTTATGGGAACAAACAATCTTGAAATGATACGTACATTGTATTTCACTTGTTAAGTTAAGACATGACATGGACAGTGAACTAAATAGAATGAAATGAGATTTGTTAACCCTCCAGAATAATGATTTCAACAAGAAATACTAGATTTGATTTACACAAATCTTATGTGAAATACGTTTTGAAACGGTTTTGTACAGATTCGATTTTTGTACAAATATTAGAGATAGATTTCATTATACAGATACAGGTATAAAAAGAAAGTAAATTAAAAAATTTAAAAACAAACAAAAATCAGATTGGAAGACATTATTATTCAACAACATATGGCTCATCCCTAAACAGTGAAGCTTGAATTCACTCAGATTGTTCAAACTTAAAGGTATTACAAAGTTTTGGGAAATTTTAAAAAATGGGTGGATAGTGATTCTTTACCATTTTAATATATTTGGATGCCCCTGTGGATGTATTGAAAACACCAGAAATTTTAGCCTTTAAAACACTTCTGCTTTCGAGAAAAATTGAATACAAAGATTTACTGGTGCTCCCGGTAAATTTTGATAAATTTCAAATAGCTCCTACGGCCGTACAATGGTAGCTGCGACCATGAAAATCTCAGAGTATGTAGTTGTGGTATATAATTTCCGAGCGAGAATAGCTAATCAGTCAATTTTATTCAATAAACATTGTTTTATAGCTTAATTAATATCTTGACCTTGAGAGGGAGCTACTCAACATAAAGTGTTTATTATTTACAATTTCATAACTTTAGAGTCGATTTCGACCGCGAAAAAACGATCACTGAATATTGTAGGATCGTATATGCTTCCAATATGTTCATTTGAACCAAATTCATGACCCCATACCAAAACTTTGAATTACCTTTAACTATGTCTTTATCACCGCCTGACAATTGGCTGTCAAAACTAGGCAAAAGAGTACAGGTAAACATAAAGATCTGTTGTTTGTTTTTGAAAAATGCAGAGAATACAGATTTTTCTACCATCCGTTAGCTTGTATTTTGATTAACCCTTTTACTTTTTACGTTTACAAGTTTTGATGCCCATAGTGAACTAATTGAATAGACCATAGTACGTATAAACCATCTTTGAATTCAGGCCTCGGTACAAAAACATTATGTCAAATAACTTTTTGGCCATTGGTCTGAGCTTTAATGCTGTTCTTCACAGATAAACAGAAAAGCACATATTTTACAGATCTTGGTCATTTCCCAGGTACTTGGCAGATTACAACAATGTCAAAATGAAAATCGATCACTAGTACAGCCAGCAAGCATGCAATCTAATTAGCGTTTTAAAATGCTGGTTAACAAGAAGGAATGTTTTAAAGTCAGATGAGAATGCGATCAAAACATTGTCTTTCTCTTGTTTATAAATCTATAACATACACATACTTGAAAGAAAGGGGAATGTCTGTACAGAAGACTTATTAGAGAAAGAATTTGTAATAGGCACTTTCAATGGATATAAAAACACCACTTTGATACAAGTAGATACAAGTTGCTGAACACATTATAATTTTAAAATCTTTTCTTCGCAAATAATATATTGAATCAATTCCCTAATCCATTTTCATTTTCAACATTTGACTAGTTCGAAGAGACCTACATTTTCAGCTTTCCTTTTCTCAGCTTCCTGTTATTATCTGTAATTTCTTTCTAATTTGTAGTCCAATTTGTAGAAATCTTTGGGATTTGTTTTCTTTCTCTCTGTCTTTTCTTTTTACACCATGATTTTTAACAAAGTAACCAACTCTCCTTTTTCAGGAACTCAATTCCTGTAAAATCACTAACACAAGGGGAATCACCTATTTGCATGAACCTTTTCATTTTAACGGTTGATTCCAAGATTAATATATACAGCACATGACATCCAATTCCTAGAAATGTACAAAAATAGTTCACATATCCTTACATATAATTTCAGACAGGTTTCAGGGCTCCATACCAACACATTAATACGCTTTGAATACATGCAAAATAATTAAATATTTACATTCATACTCTGATTTATCACACCTAACATTTCAAATCAATGATTAAATTATCACACAACTTGTTTAATTTATTCAATGATTTTGGAAAAAATTTAATATTTGGAATTTCTTTGCAGAATTTCCTGCTATTTTATATTTATGTACAATGTAACTGTAGACAGTTTGTGTTCTATCATTTCAAATTGATGATTCAATTACCACATAACTTTTAATGTTTATTCTATGAATTGGGAAGAAAATTAATATTTGCATAATTTCTTTGCATAATTTCCTGCTATTTTATAATACTGTAGAATGTAACTGTAGACTTTGTGGCCCGAATTCACAAAGGAGGTTTGTCGACAAACCTTGGTTTTCGTACGTCATATGACGCGTTTTACGCATTTTTTACAAACCTGGTTTGTAAAGAACAAAAGGAGGTTTGGCGAAACAAAAGGAGGTTTGAGCTCAAACCTTGGTCTGAGCTCAAACCTTGCTTTGTGAATTCGGGCCAACGTGTTGCATTTCATCTGCTCCACCTATTGAAGGTTATTAAAACTTTCAATGGAAATACTTTTTCTTTTATGGTAATTTAATCAATATTGACAATACGGTATTCTCTTTAACCCCCAAAGTATTCAGGTGAGGAATACATTCAGTTATCCATGAGTTTAAGCCTTTCTGTTCATTAATTATCAAAGAAATTATAAAAGATTATACGTCTACTAACATCTATCAAAATAAAAACATTAGGCATGTACGGTTTTCATCTGTTTGTGAGGGCAAGAAAATAGCAATACACAGCAATTAGGTAATCAGAAACATAAGTCAGACTACTTTGCCTGATGGTCATATGATTTAAAGACAAAATATTAGAGTTAGCTAACAAATTAATGGGAGAAGAAAAAATTAGAAAATATAGGGATTGTATTTGTTTTGCAGCATTTCAGTATGTCATGAAAGAGAAGTTATAGAGTTTCAAAAATGAGGTCATTTTTTTGTTGTCACATACAATACTGGGTATGATGAAGAAATGGATGTAATTGTCACTACAGTAAATTATCATTATTTGGTCTTGTCCAAGCTTTTGTAATACCATCAAAAAATGATGTAGTTGGTAAAAAATGATCTGGGAGAATGTACCTAGGACATTCCCCATACATCTACTGACTGAACTGGAATGAAGAAAACCCAAAATGACTTTTGACATGCATTGGTCAAATTGTATCCGTAAAGAATTAAAGAGCAACTGCAATTTGCTTCCTAAGATAAATGGGAGTTTATTTCTTGTCGCTTCCACATTTCCTCTTTCCATCCTCACTTTTTCTCTTCGCAGCATCTTTGGTCCTCGTTTGAGCGACGGAGCCCTGAATAAATTGCCTGTCTGAAAGTCCCAGAATATATACAGAGTTTTTTTCAAAATTACAAAAGGCAAGCATGATGACTATTATACAGGTGTGGTGAGATTTCTTGGGTCTTTGATATGTCCCTTGAGATACTTCATCATACTGAATGTCCGAATCCTCCTCTGACCTGTATGTGGAGGGGGAGGGGGCAGAAGGAAAACAAAAAATATGAAATGTATTTAGACCAAAATTACGGTAACAGTAATCTATGCAATGTACAAATAAGTTTTAAAATGTGCTTATTGTTATACATGTAGATCCTATATCCAATGAATCAATGAATAAAATAATATAAAATAAACGATACCAACAATAATAATAACAACAATAACAGTACTACTACTACAGTCAAACCTGTCTATAGCGACCACCCAAGGGAGACAAGAAAAGTGGTCTTTATAGGCAGGTGGTTATTATGTACAGGTTCCTTTAGTACATGTTTCAATGAGAAACCATGGGGAAAACATGTGGTCTTTGTAGACGGGTGGTCACTAAAGCAGGTTTGACTGTGCTATTACTACTACTACTACTACTACTACTAATAATAATAATAGTAATGAGGATAATGACGATGAAACTGGTAACAATGTGTCAATGATGTCCTTTAAAAGGAAAAAGTAGTTGCCCTTGAAAATTGTTTTGTATATGTGTGAGATAGAAATAACATGGATAGCTTGTCACTTCTGGGTCAGAGCCAATAATAATGACATTGGATATAATGAAGATGTTTTGAAGCAGAATAAATTCATACAGTAAAATATCACAAGGAAGTGATTTTTTGTTATGTATACATGTATCATTTTTAAATACACTATGTCATATTTTCTTCATAAATTTCTACTTCCTAGAAGAATGTAAAATATAAGTTTTAAATCTAATTATATGATTCTATTATCTAATAAAGCACTGGGTACTCAAATGTGATGTATAATGTGTTTTCTTTTGTTGTGCCTGATTGGCATGTCCTTTCCCACAGCTTGGATTGCACGTAAGAACATTTCTGTATAGCAATATTCTGAAGAATTTCTATGTCAAAGTATATGATATATTGTGTATGTAAACTTATTTTGATTCTTTGTACGTTTGTAAAAAGTGAGCAAAACAAATTTCCAATACTGGACAATAAATTGAAATTGAATGAATATTACTCACCAAATACTCTGAGTAGTTCATCATCACATATGTGGTACTGCTTATTTTTTGGATCCTGTATGTGTAACAGAAAGATAATAATAATAATAATATCAATAATGATGATAATGAAAATATTTATGAAGCTTATCCATCTCTAGGGATGCTTAGGGCACCAAACAAAATAATTTCAATTAAAAAGCTCCAAAGTAAATCAATACAAAATATATGAAGCCAACAAACTAAAAGTTAAACTCTACTGAATTATATGTTTAGATCATTTCACAGTCAAGTTATCAACAAAGCAATAACACAAAATTAATTGTCCTACCCAAATTAGACTACAATACATATGAATGGATAAGGCAGTGGGAAGTATTTATGAAAAGTTCAAATGGCTATGAGAGTGAAACTACACCAAATGAAACAGAAATGTATAATTAAGGATATAATTATGACACATGTATGATTGATAGCTATTAACTTGATGTTCAAATCGTGATAAGTAATAATTAATGAATGATAGCAGTTTTACAACACCCATGTAAGGAAGTAAGATATAGATTTTAAAAATATCAAATTTATAAAAGAACAAAATTTGTTTGGATGGATTTACTATGCTTTAACCAATGGGCTGACAATCTACTGTTGATTAAGTGTTACTTTTATGTCAAAACATTTATCTTCTTAAATACATAGTCTTTTGAACAGTGGAACATTTAGTCAGATCAAGTTTATCAAAATTGTTTTCTTCAACAAATAGAACCAATATTTTGCGGATTTCAGAACTTTATAATAAAAACACTTACCATAAGATTCCTCTCTTTGACAATTGCCCACATTCTCTTTACCACTTCATGTCTTGACATCTGAAGAAAATAAAATACATTCAATTGTTGATGAAATAATGAATATTGAACATGTCGAGCATAAGTACCTACTGTAATAGATACCAGTGATTTTTTTTCATGCCCATATTGCATTTCTAATCAACTAAAGGAATTCTTATCTTTCTCAAGTCATAGCTAATTCATCCATTTTCATTAAATTTGACTGATTGATTGATTAAAATGACCTTTAAACCAATGTTTGCAATGTATCATGTTCTTTTACCCTTCCATTGTCTTTTAGAACTTCTTAATGAGGCCTTAATTGTACCAGCCACCCAGAAAATAATTTGGGTTAAACTAAAAATGTATGAATTCAACCTCAAAAAACTTTACCAGACATTCTAAGGGCAAACAGATAAGGAGTATGAAGAAAATTAAATAACATAAAACCAGAGTACAGAACCCAAGTTAGACTTTGGTATCTGCTTCAAAATGTTGGAATGATTTACCACTTAGAATCAGGCAGTCTCCATCAGTTCTTACCTTCAGAAAGGCCTTAAAAACATATCTTTTTTGCAATTTGTAGTTGTAAGACTGTTTTTTTTCTAATTATATGTATTTATGTAATTTTTATTTTCATTCACTGTAAGCGCTTTGGGCCTTATGGGAAAAGCGCGGTATAAGTAATAATAATAATAATAATAATAATAAGTGGGTATGGATGCATCAAGTAGTCCACTAGGCACTAACCAATCACTTTTGTGTTAATTGAGAGATTTTAAGCTTGCACTTCAAGATACAGTTGAGTTATGGTCATGCGATTGCATTGTGAAAGAAACGTTGTGGAATCGATCAGAAAGGTTGATCATCTAGCATATTTAAGTATTTGGTGTGTACTGCAAGGTTCTGGAATCATCAAAATGATAAGGAATTTGGCCCAGTCTTGGTAAAGTTACAAGTACTGTACACAGAAAGGTGTATATAGGACTACACAAACATGTGGCATAAAAATCCGTCCTGATTTTTATGTTACATGCCTTATTTAGGATATTAAGGCATTTGTAAAGCCATGCTTAACAGGGAACATTATTTTTCTGATGTTCTTCCACACTTGCATAATACAATGATAACGCTCTCAAATTATTTTTCACCTCTTCCCACAACTCAACCTTCTCTTTAAACTGTTTTTTTTTTACAAAAGTAACATTTTATGTTGATATTTTGAATATGGTATAGTGACATGAAACCCCTAGCAAAATATTGTTGGCGATTGGAACACTGTAAAGCAACATTCATTGGATTGGGCTGGAGATCAAAATATCTTCAGTGGGTGGCTGGATATCTTTTTCTTAACAAGAGCAAATGTCACCCAAGCAAATAATGTTATTTTCCCGGCTTTAACGAGCTTCCAGGTACCATAAAAGAAGGGGGGAAAAAAAAGAAAAAAAAGATCAACTTACTCTTTCTGCTCCTATAATATTGGCAAGTTCCGGTGACAAGATCATATCCGCTACATAACCTGAGAAAGAGATTGAATCTTATCAGAAACATTTGCTATTCCACAATGACACATGTTGAGATATAAGCAAACAAAAGTCACTTACACACACTAATTGATTCTTTTAAATCCATCAACAAATCAAATATCTACTACTCCACTGGCAGGCAATCAATAGATTTTTAACATGAAAGAACTGTGCAGATAAATAAACAAGTAACCTTCCATCTCTCTTAATTTTATTATTATCATTATTTTGACTGGGGGTGTTAGGATTTTTGTTATTTGAGGGGGGAGCTATGAAACTATTTCAGCTTTTAGTACACTGTTAGAACGGTGTTTAAAATATTACTGTTTAAAAGAATGTTGTTTAAAAAAGTAAACAACATTGTTCAAAATCGAAAAATCAGTGCTCGATTGGCTTAAACAACTATGTATTAAAAAAAAAAAAGATTTAATTAAACAGAGTTGTTTAAAAAGTCCCGGGGGCGTCGTTGATATTTTCTCGATACGCGATTGCAATTTGCGCACACACATGCGATACGCGATATGCACAAAGTACGTACATAATACATGCAAGCAAGCATGCAGTGCTAGTGTGCAGTGCAGACGAAAATGGCGGAACACGGGGCAAGGCTACGACTTGGTTCTTCTCGGCTTCGCCGATAGGGTTTAGGTGAAGTTATGGAGACAAATAATAATGTTGTCTGTCACTGCCATGAATATGATGAACAAATGTTGAAGTAAATTGGCAACAAGCTCTGCATGTTACAGTGTATAACTCGTTGTGATTATTGCAGGAGTGGTTCCAGTAGGTCATTTCACAAATTCAAACAACCAGATAATAACCATTAAACAGTTCTGTTTAAAATTTAAGCAACTCCTTTTGAACAACCCAGTTGTGCAGTAATACTGAATAAACAACAGTTGCTTAGTAATTTAAACATTATTGTTTAAAATTTAAACAACTTGCTTTAAACAACCGAGTTGTGCAATTTTATTACTAAACAACTGTTGTTTAAAAGGTTTCCTAATTTTTAAACAACTAAGTGTTTAAAATTTAAACAACCTTAATTTGTTTAATTTTTAAACAACGTTGAGCGATTCACCGGTTAACTCGGGGTTGTTTAAAATTTTAAACAACTTGTTTAATTTTTTTCTAACAGTGTAGTATCATTTATAAAGATATCATTGAAGCTCAATTCAGATGTGATTACTGATTGGATATTCGTCTACGTTTTCCTTAATATCTGATGACCACAAATGTTTACTTCAATTTAATAACTACAAAATGAACTCTATTGAAACAATATATTCTTATAACTGAATATTGTCATGAAGAGAAATTCAAAATCAAAAAATAATTATTTATTCAAATCTATACTTTAATGTACCTGTCTTGCCCTTATCTTTGGAGGCCCCGTTGGCTTTCTTGGAGGTTGATTTACTCTTGACTGCAGCTGCTTTCCTCGTGGGATTTCTTGTTCTCCTGCTCTCCTCCTGGTGTAGTTTCCATGCCAACTCTTCATCGTTTATTGTCTGTCACACAAAACATCCAATGAAATCATATGTAAACACTACTGATGCATAATAATACATTCGTCTGTCACAAAAAGAAAACAATAAAATTAGATGTGAATACTACTGCTGCATAATAACACATTTTTAGTGACACAAAACAAACAATGAATTTGAATTTTGAACACGAATGCTGCACAATAACATAACATCTGTCACACAAAACACACAACGATATTAAAGGTGAACACAAAAACATATTATGAAAAGGAAATGAGTCAAAAATTCAAAGTTATGCCCTGTTGTTGGTGTGAAAACTGAATTAAATCTAAGTATGAGTGTCATATGTTTGAAAAAGAAAAATGCAAGAAATTTTGTGACTAATTTTTAGTACTCTTCCCAGGGGAGAAGTGGTCTATAAACTACAAGTCATTATATCATTACTTAACTTCCAATTTGATTTTCTCCAAATCAACAGGGTTTAATTTTAGAAGCTTCATGGGAAATCTATTTTTCTGCTCCAACGCCGGCCAACTTTATATGAAGATTTGAATCCCCTTTAACAGATTCAGACTCAACTCAACACAAAACTTACCAGTTCGTCATCTGAATCCTCTACATTAGCTTGGCTCTTGGGTGCCTCCCTCTTCTGTAAATGTTATAAAAATAACATTAAATCATCATCATAAACCATTAAACATCATAAACTACTAAAAGGACTGAATTATATACTACAGCCATGAGCAGCCCCTCTAAAATGACTCTCCATTACAACCTAATGATATCAACAAGTGTGTTTGCTTACATTTTGATAGATTTGATGGTACTAAGCATCTTTTACAAACTTTTAATAATTGCAATCAGATTAAGACTTCAGTTATGACATGGTGAACCGCCGCAAAAATAAGTTTTGTATATGTAGTGGCAAACACGCGCGACAATGATCCTACGTGTATTCACTGAGCTCTGTGTTTTAAGATAAAGCAATGTGATACGTGTTACACTTTAAATTGTAAATCAGCAATTAAAAAAGAAATGGCATTATTTTGTTTGCATATGCAATATGAAGAAGTATTTGGTTATAACAGGTTTTACATACATTGTACTTGATTTTTTGTTGATTTTTTTGTTGATTTTGTTGATTTTTTTTTTGGGGGGGGGGGGGGGTTATACAGGTAAACACAGATCAGGATAAAAATAGATTTTGACTCATGTTAGGTTTGAAACAACCTTTTTAAAATGCGCCTACATATATTCATTAATGACATACCTTAGCAGTTTTTGTTTCTTTCTTGCGAGATGTCTTCTCCTTCTTTTCCTTTGGTTTGGCAGCTGGTTTGGAGCTTTCTTTCTTCTTCTTTTTCTTCCTCTTAACAGGTGGGCTTCCATCTCTTAGCTGCTCATCATATCAATACCAGAGAGAGAGAAAGGGGGAGGGAAGGGGGAAGAAATCATAAACACTTGTCCAATGGCCCCCAAACAATTCAGAGACTTACAATTATTTTCCTTTAATTTGTTAAGCAGAAAAAAAACTTTTACACTATAAGAATTCTTTCTTTATCGACAATCATGCCATGTATTTATATTTCAAATGGGCAAAATGAATATTGTGTAAAATATTTTTTTCTGCTAATGTTTGAGGACTGTAGTATAAATCCAATCCTACATCACTAAACAGAAAGCAAAGCATGAGGATGTAATACAAGATGAGAGGATGTCTCAGAATGATAATAAGAGCAATTTAAAACACCCAACTTCCTTCAAATTTCCTGGAGCAAAAACAATCTACTCTACCAGAAACTTAATACGAAGTTAGTAATGACATAAAACGTTCACTAACTGTCAAAAGTCTTTACAGAGCGTGCACATATCTTTTGCGTGAAAGACTTGCAAATCTAGACCACTCAAAAATTCAACCAACATTCTAGCACATGAAAATTTCATTTTGTTAAAACAGAATTCAAAACTTTGTTTTCACTCTAATTCATTGGTTCAGCTAGTCTCTTCAAATGGTAAATTTTTGTTTAGATTGCCTAACTTTTGGAACAATGTGTACCACGCTTTGTAACTGAAAGAAAAGGATACGTGAGATGTCATTTGGAAAGAATTGTATCGGATTTGAACTTGTCAATTCCTAGAAGAGACTAACAAAATCCAGAGAAGAGTTTTCTTACCTCGTCTGAAGAGGAATCGGAGCGATGAGCATCACCTTTCTGACTGACATGCTCTGCACTGGTTTGAGCGACCTCCTTGGTCTCTTCCTTCTCCTTAGCAGCTGCTGCAGCGGATTGACTTTCAGCGATAAGAGTCATCAAAATCTGATCAATCTCTTTCTTCCTGAAATAGATAAAAGAAAAGGAATCTTTGGAAGTCTTAAGTCCTGTCTGTACTAGTTTGGCCGGGGGGGGGGGGGGGAGGGGATTTGACCTCCCTGCATGGTCACTGACAGGTGGTTATAAAATAAATAAATAAATAATATGGATTTTCGTATAGCGCCGGTATCCGCCAAGTTTTGACGCTCATGGCGCTTTACACATATTACCCTGGTTATAGCCGAGCTACCAAAGTAACTCGCGCTCAAGCGTACCTGGGTGAAGAGTTATCTCATCAAATCAGCTCTCAATCAACTTAAGAGGGGATCATGGGGACCAACGGTCACCCATTAGGCATTGACAGCTTGTAGAGGGCGCAAGTAACTATAAGTAGTGCAGTGGGGCTTAAACTAACTTATTTTTATATGATAGGTAGTGAAAATGGTAAACTCTTGATCAATGTACCACCTACAGACTTTCAAACTCTCTCTTCATGTATTTAGCACAGTCATTAGTCATGGAATTGCATTCAATCACTTTGTGTATGTAGCTCTCAACTCTCAGTGATAGGAGCCTTTAAAATCTGATCCATTTTCTTTCTTCGTAAAATAGACATTAATAACATTCTAAAACTGTCAAGATGGCTAATTTGACAAGTGATGACAATCCAAAATCTTAACAAATGTATCTCCCATGTATTTTCCTGCTATCTTACATAGATAGTGGGATGTCAAATATAGATAGAATATGATTAAATTTGATAATTGTTCATTGCAATTACATACTCCCAAGTTCTCCACATTTACCCCCAAGGAAGTATAAAGCCTTCCGATGGAAAGAAACTTTTTCCCATCACTTAAATATTTTCATTAAACTCATTTATATATGTACAGGGTAACTGGAAATACGTTGCACCCCTGCATAGCTTTAAGTGTAGTATTGTCTCCTATAAGTTGTGTGTGTTGTAGCCAAGAATGGTCTGGGACTCTGGGGTAGATCATACATGAGGGGAAAAATTTACTTTCAAATTTCTTTCTCCACTTCAATAGGAACCCAAATCTGTTGGAATAGTAGTTGAAGAGTCACTGACTTGAGTAAACTTGCAAATGTACATGTAGGTGATTTGAAACCTGCTTCCACTGATTGTGGTGTTCATTTTAAAGTAGTATAACAGCTAATTTTGGACACAGTCTCATGTGTGCATGAAACCATATCAAAAAGATAAAATTAAAACTACTGAAGTGTTTAACACTTAACTCAGTGGAATACCTATTTCTTTGTTTGCAAATCATATATTCTAATCTAGAGCATAACTGTACTAACCTATCAGCAAGGTCAACTGTGAAAATACCCTGGAGTTTGAGTCTCACTTTCTTAGATGACAATGCCGACAAATCAGCTCCTTGAAGTATTGCTGCACAAAGGATAAAATAAACATGAGATGGTGTTAATTTTGTGATAATTAGGGAACACTAAGAAAATATAAATTGAAATACAATAGGGAAGTACAGTAAATATTAGCAGCCAGACATCACCGCTTGTAGTGGCGTACATGTAGCTACAGGAGGGTGGGGGGTGAGAGCGAGGGAAAAGAACAAGATGAAGGAAAACAAAAAAAGAATTTGCGATAATATAAGGAGATAATGTAGTTTGCTAGAAATTGCTTTTCAAAGATTAATCTAATATGTGAATGCACCTCTTGCAAGAGTTTATGATAAATAAAATCACAATTTGATTTCATATCGAGTATTAGTGTTTCTTGTTGGTATTTATATCACTGTTGCAGTCACTTTGGCTATATAATCTTGATATATTTACCATATTCATATTGTTTTGACAAGGTAAAACATCAGTATCAATAATTATGAAAGAAAAGACAGTTGATTATTCTCTTTCTTTCATGGAGATAGGAGTGAAAGATAGAAGACATACAGGAAAAGAAAGCAAATGTGTATGTGTGTCTGTTTCACTCGAAAATGCAACTTTTCCCAACTCTACACAAGTACATGTACTGTTTATACCTCCCGGCCTGGTCAATCGGGCCCCCTCAAATTTTGACCATCTAGTACAGCGTTTTTCAACCAGGGTGCTACAATACATCACTATGACTACGAGTATGAATGCAAACAAGAGAAATTAGCTTGCTTTTTTAAAATTGATGGAATAACATCGGTTTCATGAAAACCAAAGGTTGGAAGCAGCAAGAGTATGTAATTCTATTGGGGAAATACAATTTTGAAGATAATATAGATGTCTAGAGTCTTTCTTCCTCCCTTGCTCTGATGATAAATCACGTCTTTATTAGAGATCAACCAGGCCTGTCAACCCACTGAACCCTGTGGGTGAGACGGCAGGTTATAATCAACAATATTTACAATAGTACAGTACAATAACAATATTTTTGCCATGCTCATAATCATATCGCAACATTTTGGGCAATTGTGAATGAGATGGCTGAAATGAATAAGGCTAATTTTCTATCAATTAGCCTAATTATCAACATGATCAAGGCCAGGGACTGAATTGAGAATACTTCCATACATGCATCGCTTTCAAGCAGTCACGCTATTTAAGTTCTTTCGTTTCTTTTCTTCATTTTGTTAGGCTTCTCGCAATTTCTCTGACGCGAGAGGATTCAATTCTGCACTCCCAGACAGACAGCGAGCGACCTGCATCGGGCGGGCGCTAGGGCAGCCGCTCCCGCGCCGGGGCGCAGAACTAAGAGCAATGGCACTACGGCTGCACTGCTCTTCAAAGTTCAACTTAGCAGCTTCACATGAATCACAACAAAAACAATGTCGGTGATCTCGGTAGATCAGTGGGAATTTAAAGATAGAAGAGGAAAACTCACTCGAAATTTCTCGCCTAAGGTCGTCCTCAGTTGGAGGAGCCATTTTCAAGAGTTTCTGGATATCCTTACTACGAAATTTAGTGAGAAATTTAATGAGAAATCTAAAAAATATTTTTACAAATCGCAGGAGTTTGTCCGCCTTTCTGTCTGATTGAAAACAAAGTTGAGGGCGCCCTACGTCTGGCAGGTGATTGGGCCCATGGGAGGGGCAGCTCCCGATGCCTGGGCATGGGACCAGTGGCGTGGATACGTACGTGGGGGGGGGGGGGGCACTCCCACTTAATCGAATGGCCAAAAAGAAGGTGAGAGCGAGGGGGAGATGAAGAAAAGGGAAAAGAACGTGAGATATAAGGAGAAACTGTATGCTTATGATGCGAATTCACCTCTGGCAACAGATTATGATAAAGAAAAATCACGATTTGATTTCATATTGAGTATTAAAGGTAATACAAAGTTTTGGGAAATTTAGAAAATTGGGTGGATAGTGAATCTTTACAATTTTGATATATTTGGATGCCCCTGTAGATGTATTATAAGCACTAAAAAAATTAGACCCTAAAACACTTTTGTTTTCGAGAAAAATTGAATATAAAAATTTACCGGTGCTCCCGGTAAATTTTGATAAATTTCAAATAGCGCCTATGGCCGTACAATCGTAGCTGCGACCATGAAAATCTCAGAATATGTAGTTGTGATATATAATTTCCTAACGGGAATAGCTAATCGGTCGATTTCAGTCCGAAGAAACATTGTTTCATAGCTAAACTAATATCTTGACCTTGAGAGGGAGCTATACAACGTAAAGAGTTTATTATTTATAATTTCATAACTTTAGACTCGATTTCAACCGCGACAACGATCAATGTATATTGTAGGAACGCTCATGCTTCTAATATGTTAATTTGAACCAAATTCATGACCCCATACCAAAACTTTGTAATACCTTTAAACCTGTAAACAAAAACTGACTGTAAAATTGTTTTTGTTCGTAAATATCCCTGCTAACAGTCACTGTGGCTATAATTATCATCTTGTTTTTTGCCATTTTCATATTCCAAGGGAAAACATGATCAGTTTCGCTAATTGTGGAAAAAAAATCAAGAAAAACACTCGATTCTTCTTCTCCTTTAAGTAAT
The DNA here is from genome assembly GCA_035222895.1 of Strongylocentrotus droebachiensis. NCBI lineage: Eukaryota > Metazoa > Echinodermata > Echinoidea > Camarodonta > Strongylocentrotidae > Strongylocentrotus > Strongylocentrotus droebachiensis. The sequence continues at coordinate 65,944 of JAVYIG010008623.1, read as the reverse complement.
TTTTCTTGATCCTCTATTTATAATTATATTGATTATTGTATAATGGCTATCAATATTCTCACTTAAGTCGTAAAAGACCACTCCATGGCAAATTTGAGGTCCTTGATTGAATGAATTCTACTTTTTTTTAACCAACTGAGTTAAGAAATGATGTTAGTTTCAAGCATTTTGCTAATATATACGATCTTAAAAGTTGATAGTTAGAGCAATAATGATAGTAATGATGATAATAATAACTTCTGGATTGATGAAGTATTAGCCTTAAAACAGTGTTGTTGTTTTTCACTATCAAACTTGATAGTCAAGTTGTTGATTAAACAAGCAGTGTTTTTGGTTTGCCTGTAGATAACTGTATAGCTGGGAAATATAGCGTTGGGTATTGGGTTAATAGAAAAAGTTTCAAGATTGAAATCACATACACTGAATATATATATTTCTCTCACAGCGTATGACAATTTACAAATCAATAATGTACGAAAACGAGCTCTATGCATGCTTTTATTATGTTGGAGGGGCGTTATTAAATATATATTAGATCATTGCATAATTATATTAAAATATACCGCACAACTCCTGGAAAAGTATTATTTCAAACCATCTGTTCTCAAACCATACTTAAATATGCAGATCATTGATACAGTAATAGTAGCATTGATTGAAACTTTGAACGTTATGTCAACCACATCAGCATTTCATTTCATTTCATTTCATTTCTTTATTGTGTCCATATAGGATAATCGTTTATATTTACATGAACAATCTTGCTTCAACATAATTATATGAACATAAGAACAACATATAATTGACATTCATAGGGCCCTGTTTTAGTTTACATTCAATGAGGACATGTTTTATGTAATATGTGTATGTTATAACAAGTGGATGTTATATAACTGTAGAACCTTGGCCGATTTGTTCCGCTCTCTCCCTCTATATCCTCCGCCCCCCCCCTCCTTCTCTCTCCCTCTCTCCCATTGGCGTTGCTTCCTGCATGGCAAATTTAGACCTAGATACTAAAACGTTATATCTGTTTAAAATATATTTATTTTCAAAGCTTTTTTAAAACATAACAAATCTGCTTATAATTAACGGCATATATGCTGTTTTCATTTCAGTTGCTGTCATAAAATAGGGGCATATTAAATACGAAGTTAAAAACAAACACAATGTAACAAAAATGCAAATCATAAGGGAAAATACTTCCATAAAACAACCAAATAAAGAAAAACAACATTAACAAACAAATTGTATACAAACATTCATTTCATTAAACCAGAAATTGATGGGGCGGAATTTTTCCAGACAATAACTGGGCAGCCCTGCGTGCTGTAGACGAATCGCATGTCGTATTTCTTTCTTCTCAGTACAATTCACAGCTGGTAAATTGTGAATTATATTAAGAAGAGAATTTAACCATCTGGTACAAAAGGTCATTTTTTGTAATGTAACCAAGTTTAATACATAAGTCTTTGTGAAGTGCCACAATACACATTATTTCATCTGATAAGAATAGTAGTATTTCAATAGTCAGAATGCAAGTGTTGCTAGGTAGGGCAAGCCATAATGCTTGTCTTACCTGTCGACAACTAATGTATGCAGATACGGATTCTGTCTATTGAAATGCTATTTTTTGTTGTTGTTGTAACATATATAATGTAAAAAGTAGATATATACCTTGGCCGATCTGCTCCGCTCTTTTCCTCCATATCGCCCCCTCCCCCCCCCCCCCTCTTCTCTCTCCCTCTCTCCCATTGGCGTCGATTCCTGACAATTTTAGGCCTAGACACTAAAACGTTATTTTTGTTATGCTATTATTATTATTTTCCCGCTTTACAAGCTTGCTTTCATGTAGTTCCCCCGTATAGGTCCCATCATATTTCTCTTAGTTAAATCAGTACTCCATATTGACCACTTATCTTTATGTTATTTATGATGTATCATTGAAAAAACAATTTGTACTTTATTTGAAATGTATATGTAACATGAGAAATATGAAAATAAATGAAATGAACAATTCTTATCCGGTAAATGAATAGTTTGTATCGAGGCACTTCACGAAAATAGCCTACGTGACGTAGGTGGCGCTACTGATTTCTTACGAAACTCTGAAATTTATTGCAGAAAAATGGCAGCCTCCTGTGTTCATCATGTGCAGATAGCTGTGAGAAATGGGTCCCGATATGTGCATAAATTGACATCAAATGTTAATTTTCAGTTATTTGCTGAGAGGAAAGACGCCAATAGTACTGACTGGGTGCTCAAAAGTGGATCAGCTGTATTTGTGGTGAGCGAACACCTCGCTGAAATCCTACCGATCCAGGCTTCGCAAGTTCCCCGGAACTCCCGGCAGGATGATTCCTCCGATAACCCGCTTATGTCACCACCACCAGTGTCGGATGAGAGACATTCATTGTCGTCTGCTCCAGCCAATTTTCACAGCAATGTTTCGGAAATTCATCAACTAGGATATGTATCACCACCCTTTTCAACTCAAAATTTAGGCTTTAAATTACCACCTAATGCTCTAGGGAATATAGATTCGGTTTGCAATATTGCTTTTGAAGTGTGTGACGTTGCTGCAACAGTAGAACTTGCGCAGAAAGGCGGTGCTCAAGTTTTGCTTGAACCAACTGTGATCAAAGACTCGAGTGGATATGTGACTATAGCTGCAATCAAGTCATGTGTTGGGAATGTAGTACATACAATTCTAAACACGGAGCACTACGAGGGTGTATTTTTACCAGGATTTAGTGAAATATCAAACTCAAAGTCAGATTTATGCAATAATTCCATTTCACCACACATCATTTGCAACGGTTCTAAGAAATGTGTTAGCCAGTCAGACTCTGAGCTTACAAAGGAAACGGTAACACATTTCGATCATGTAACATTTGCCATTCCGACAGAAACTTCAAATGAAGTTCTAGATTGGTATGAAAGGTGTTTTGGGATGAGGAGATTTTGGTTGGATAGGTGAGAAGTGTTTCCAAATTTGCCAAAGTAATTCTAGCTGCTTAAACTACTTAAAGTAAACTTATCTTTGGTCGTATTAATTGCTGTACTATGATGCCAGTTGCCACTAGATTTTACAATAAAAAAATTAAAATTAATAGTTCAGCCACAATATGATTTCAAAAGATAGACTATAAATGATTTTTTCATCATTGTATTTATTTTTGTTTTAATATGTGAGTTAAATGTGTTGTTGGTATGGTTATATTATACATTTAATACATAAAGATTTTTGTAAAATTGTGGAATGAATTAGATATGAAATAGAATAAACACAAGTTTAGCATTCGGGCAGGATTTGCCTTGTACTAGTAACTACTGTAACAAACAATTTTTTTAAAAATATCATAGAAGGTATTGAAGAGAATGCTGAGGTGCTTTCACTAAAGTTCAATGAGATCTTAAATTCAAATTCAGTTGATGAAATTTAGAATAACTAAGGGAGTAAACCAAGATTTAAAAAAATGGGTTCAAAGTTCATCATCAAGTGCGACCTCAAGGTCATGTAACTTAAATACTTGTGTCCTCTTATTTATGTCATGACGTGATCGTTTCAACTTTCAACATCTCAGAACTTGATTTATTTACAGTTTCATGATTATAGTGTGTACAATGAGTTGGTGACCTACACATAGACTAGATCATCTTATAGGAAAACTGAAAGGGGGAAGAAAATATGAAGTTTAAGAGTAGACTAAAGGCTTAAAGAGATCACTTGTTTCTAATATCTTGACTGCTTTGGTTTTTTCTTGTAATCTTCTGAAGGAATGAGGACAAATTAGAAGGATTTCTGGTACGAGGGAGCAGTGTTGGTCTACGCATGAAGGCTATGGAATACTGGAGATGTGCAGAGACTGGGTTGGTCTTTTCTGAGGAGCGTGGCAATGAGAGAAAGGGGCACAAGAAAGGAACCAACATGATGTTTGTTGTGGCAGAAGCATTACCAGATCAAGGTACATCTAGGGTTGACCCTGGTATAGAGCTACACCTTCCTTTCCCAACAGCTATTATGACAGGAAAGACTCAAGGGTTATTGAGTTTTTATCAGGTTTTAATATCCTCTCCCTGCAGGCATTTTTATTTCTTTAATACTGATATTGATAATTTATCGGAATAAGCTAGAGAGTTATTTGTTCAGGCTTTGTAAACTGTATTCTGATTACGGTAGATGTTTCCTATTTACGCATGGCACTCATGTCCTGGAATCGGTGGGGAAAAAAAGGAAAGTTAAAAGTTAAAACTTCAAATGAATTTAGTATTTCTATTAAATAACACCTCCTAACTAACTTTCCAATCTTTTTATAATTTCTCTGTGGAATATTTGTTTAGAAGCAACTTTTCTCTTGTCTATCCCAGTCATATTTTGATTAACAATCAATTTATAAATGGTCCAAAATGCTATTGTAAAGAATAAAGTACAATGACTTTCACAATCTATTTTGAGCAGGTGTTGCATACTGAACGTCAATATCATACTTTGTATATATCTCGTAATATTTCTTTCAGATGTTTAATGAAGGGCTCAATTAGTTTGCATTCAATAAATGTGTGATTTATATCCCCCCTGGATCCGCCACTGTTACTCTCTTCACATAGAGAACTTTTGGTATGAGAGTAGTCATAAGATGTTTAACATAACTTATAGTGCATGTGTTTAATTGTCAAATTTCATACTTCAACCTTGTGCAGGACCGAATCAGGTGGAGAAATTCATTGAGCAGCACGGCGGACCTGGCATTCAACACATTGGTCTCTACACCCCTGACATAGAGTATACAGTGGGTCTGTTGAAGGAGCGAGGTTTGGACTTCATGGTGCCTCCAAGCACATACTACACCGAGGTGAGAATTCAGAATCAGATTGAACTATTCATTAAAGACCGTCAACACTACTGGGCCAGAAGGGATTAGACCACACAGCGAGGTCACTGACAGGTGGCTATCTCATTAACTCAGCCCTCAACTAACATAAGAAAAAGAGGATCATGGGGGACCAACAGGCACCGATTGGGGAAGTTTTCTATGTAGAGGGAGCAATTAGCTACAAATAGGACAGTGGGGCTTCAAACATGCATTGGTTGATAGTAATAATAATATTCCGCTTTTATATAGCGCTTTATTACATCTAGATGTCATTGGATTCAATGCTTGCCTGCACACATTGTGTGCACAATCTCCACTCCCTGGGGAGTATTCCAGCCAGGCGTTACTTGACGCTCAAAACTGTTGTCCAGCAATGACGGTCGCATCCTACCGGGTACCCATTCAACACCTGGGTGGAGAGTAGCAAGTGCAGGTTAATAGCTTGCCAAAGGATATTAGTGCTTTGTCGGGATTCAAACCCTCGACCTTCGCATCTCCAGTAAAGCACCTTAAACCACTCGGCCACGACACTCCATTTGATTTAATCGGATGCATATCTATTTATATGTTGATATTACAGAAGAAGAAAAAATTTATCAGACTCATCTCTAGATGAGTGTTCAGGCACAAGATTCTGGTTTATACTGGTACTATGTACTTATAAAATGCTAAAACTACTACCTACTTCCTTGTGAACTTTGTGCAGGCAGTATGCTTTAGGTTGAGAAGGGGTGCAAGAGAACAACAATCTTCTCTTGTCATAATTCAACATACATGTAGATTGCAATGCATGAATGTTTTCAATCAATAATCTTTTGGATGAATGTAACTTACACTGTAGGTTGGTAAGCTGGATGAGATGAAGCTTGTTGGTAAGGACCCAGCTATCCTCAAGGAACTTGGTATCTTACTGGATGCAGAAGATTTCCAGGACAAGGTGGATGTAGATGAAAAGGACAGTCCTGATGGAACGGATCCCAATATCAGGTAATTACAGATGACTTTGATTTAATACTTGAAAGTTGTTTTTAAAGCCTGTCTGTACTAGTTTGGCCAGAGGGGATTAGACCTCCCTGCAAGGTCACTGGCAGGTGGTTATCTCATCAAATCAGCTCTCAATTAACATACGAAAAAGGGGATCATGGGGGACCAACAGGCACCAAGGCATTGTTTGCTACATAGAGGGCGCAAGTACCTATAAGTAGTGCAGTGGGGCTTTAAATCTGACATCAAGCTCTTTAGGCTATAGAATGATTTTATGTTGGGAGTTGATATGAGTCATTATCATCTCTTGAGAGCCATAAGTGTATTAATAGTAATAATAATAATAATAGGCATTTCTATAGCGCCGTCTATCTAGAAATTCTATTCCGAGGCACATTTTATTATTACCCCGGCTTTAGCCTAGCTGTTATTACAGCGCTCCAGTTTTTCAAGTAATTAAATCCTGCCAGGTACCCATTTATATCGCCTGGACTGAGTGTGGCAAATGTTAATATAAATTCCTGTAATTCTAAAAGGGATTTGATTCTTGTTCTTCACTAAAATCTATTGCCTTGAACTTCTCTCCTTTCTTGTTATCTTTTCTCTTTGCCATTTTCACAAATTATGATTTCTTTTCATTTCTATTTGGTCCTCAATTTTACTTTTAGTACAAAATGTCAAGTAATAATAATACATGTCAACATGTTGATAAATCTACCCCTAGGAGATACATGTACAATGAACTTAATATTGCAAATGCTGAGGTTAATGACTAATGGGGCGTTGCAAGAAGGTAACAATCAATTGCAATTCCCCCAAACCAAGCGTAAGTCTTATGATTAATTGCAAATTTGCAATTGATCGTAACTCAACTTTCTTGTAGTGCCCCTTAAGTAAGAGAGGGGGGGGGGGGGGGGGAGGGAGGGAGGGAGAATAAAAGCCAGATCTAGTTAAGTTAATTTAATTGTTAAAACTTTAATCCTAACAAAATCTTAGAAAATTTAGGAGACTAGTGGGGAGTTGCAATCGATTGCAAATATCAGCTGCAAATTTGCAACTTGCAATCAATCGCAACTTTTTTGCAACGCCCCATAAGACATTTAATGAACCAAAATGAATATGCACAAACCTTAAAACACTTGAGAATAGAAAACTGTTAGACTGAAATAAGAAGGTATAAGAATGTGGAATAGAAATTGAATGGGATCAGTTTTGAAATGTAAACCAGTATTATAATCATAATCTGACATTCATAAACATCTCATCTGAACATCCCCTCAAGGTATCTCATGCAAGTGTTCACACGTCCCTTCTTTGATCGAGATACGTTCTTCCTGGAGGTGATCCAGAGGCATGGAGCTTCTGGGTTCGGAGCAGGCAACATAAAAGCCCTCTGGAGATCTGTTGAGGCATACATGGTGCAGAAAGAGAGTTTAGAAAGGGAGACCCATGGATCAAAAGAGGTCTTGAATTACTGAGCTTTAATACTTTTGTATCACAGTTTCAAGTCTTTCTGTAGGTTCCATGGAATTTCTCATTTTAACAAGAGATGTTCATCATTGTCTTGTTATATTTTATCCTCTAAAGTGTCTCTTAAATGTATTTTGCAGGAAATGATGTTGTGAAATAGTATAAAATATTTCGATGAGGATACATGTATGAAATTATTTAATTATTGTTATTTAATTTAGTTCAGTTCAATTAATTTGCATCAGTGATTTGTTGAAACTAGAGCAAACAACTTTAATAAGTTCTGTGCACATCTCCCTTGTCTCTTGGTTAGGTTAGATTTTCTTAGCCTACTAAGACACTAAATCAACGTTTTGCCAACCCGGAATCAGGCAAATAGTATCGTAATATTTTGAATATTTATGTTACTTCTGAGAGTTATGAAGTAGTTTTATAATTTGAAAATGAAATTTGATATTTCTTTTAAAGCTGTAAATGGTGCTCTCTTTTCTTCCTTTTTTGAATTTATCTTTAATATGAGAGTGTTTTAGAGAGTGTTCTATGAACAGTTCTGTTCAAGGATAATGTGGACAATCATATATAACCAGTCCTATGCTAAATAGTGTATGCACATTTTTTTTTCTTGGATGTGAGTTAGACTTGGATTTGAAGTTATTGCATTTGAAAGGAGTGAAATCTTGTAATACACATACAAGCCTGATAACTCTGTGTTGAATCATTTTAATGTTTTCCCTCATTGATTTACATGTAAGTTCCATATGTAAAATGCATATGGAGTGTACATGTCTAATATATTTTAAACATGTATTTCTTTGAGTAGGCTTAATCCAGGGACCATGTGGTTCCCATGTGCAATGAGTTACAATACATAAATCAGGGTGGGAACCAATTACCAGCTTCTTTGATTCCTATATAAGGCACTATAGTCTCTGTTGACTGAAACTAATTTATGTATTTAAAAATTAATCAGCTCTTTATTTTACTTTGCTGGAAATTCTTTTCTAAAGTATTTAATGTCTCATTTTCGTCTTGTTTCATTTGTTAGTTGGGGGTGTGACAGAGTTTCATTGTAACCCACTCTGATATTTTTTAAAAGGTTTACTTTAAAGATTTGCAATATCAAACAAAGGGGTCCTACTTCTGTATCATTACATGTATAGGTGCATCATTAAAACTTTTGGTCTGTTTGTCAATATTATCTCAACATTCATAATGGACCTCTTTGGTAGCAAGTCACAGGTATAAACATTTTGTCTGGGTTACTTTTAAGTACAGTACATACATCTATAAATATGCAATAAATCAATGATACTCATTTGACACAAAATACAGCTTTTGACATGCCGATTTGTGGTACCTGTTCCACTTTATATGCAAGATAGGTTGCAACTGATATTGACTCCCGACTATATTGAACAAAAGAACTAGACGTTGATTCACTAATATACTGTTTAGTACTCATTTGTCTTGGACCAAGATTTACGAGACTTTTTTGGGAAAGAAAGATGTTACTTTTTCCTTTCCAAATTATATCATGTGTCTTCCCCCAAAAAATTGCTTGATTTAGAGGCTATAGTTACGTTTGTGAATCTCAGGTTTGGTTTTGCAATATTTCAGTCATCTAAAGTATTTCACCTTGAACCATATACGTTGTGACCTGTGTAACATGTTTATCGTAACATAGCAGCAGAAGAACTCATCCATCAAAGAATATTTGAATATTCTACGTCTTCTCCTCCTTCAGCTGATGACTTATTATTTTCGCTTGCATCTACCCTTGCCGTTTGTATTCACACGCTTATATTAACACGGTAGCAATAGCCTAGGAAAAAGCAGTTTGTTAGGCTTTTTATAGTTTTATGTATTCAATTTATGCTGCTTCCCAAGAGGCATCATGTTTTGTGTGTGAACTCGTACCAAAGTTACACGTTATCTGTCACTCAATAACTAATACTATGTGACTCTTATTAACTGTCGTTACATAATGATTTGGGCAAAAATTTAAAAGGTCATGCAATACGTTTTGCATATATAATTGTAACTGAAATTACCTTTATGTGAAAGGTATTAATATTCAATGAAGAGTTATGTATTTTACTGCATATTTCCTTAAAAATAGAAGTATTTATATAAGTATATATGTCATTGCTGTCTTTAGAAGGATGGCCCGAAATAAAAAATGAAAGAAAACATTTTAAACTCTAATTTTTTTTTTTTTATTGCATATGAATAGTTGAAGATATTGTAGGTGAGAAAAATGATTTGCAACAATATTGCCTTCTGTACTTTAAAGGGGCATGTTCCCCGTATTCCAGAGGGCGTTCAACATACGTACGCGCTGGCGGACGGTGCTAGCTGCCTATTGACATCAACAGAATACGGCTCTTCGCAGATGGCATGTTCCAAATGCCCGGACAATGCCGATTATCGCATACATGTGCCGAAGTAATACCAATCGCAGTTCGGCTCTAAGATTCGGCTGCTGTTTCCGCCCACTTTCCTGACGTCGCGATCGGCAGCAATCAGCTGGCTTGGCAAAGGCAGGCCAGGCCGCGCGTACTTTGATTGACAGCTGTATGCAAATTAGAAGTCGACCTTCGGAACCAAGATGGCGATGACTAGAGCAGCGATAACTACACTGGCGGGAACATGCCCCTCTAATAATACTTCTGAAGGCACGTATAACAAATTAGGAGTTAATGGAAATGGGTTGATATAGTCTTATTTTCTAGTAATGTATGAGAAAGGAGAAATAGAGAGGGAGGGGAGGGAGAGAGAGAAAAGAGGAAGTAGGGAGATGGGGGAGACAGGTCTAGAAAGAGGAAATAAAAAGATGCACAGGGAAATCGATATACAAAAAGAATTAATTCACAATAATGTTAAAAATGACCAACAACAAACACATTCTTGTAAAGGGAGTAACATTTTTGTGAGTTGTGCAGCTGCTTTTAATATTTCAAGAAAAAAATTGATACGGTACACGTATTACTAAAAAGAACGAAACTTGATAGCTTGGTAATTGATAGCCCTGCTACATTGGATGTAGTTAAGAAGTAGTAGTCTCTTAGTAGTCTCTTTTTAGCTGCAGCATGTTATACTTTTTATAATATAGATTACAGTGCTTTTGCAACAAGTCAATTTTGTTTACTGTATCCTTTTGTCAAAAAATACAATATTGATAGTTAAAAACAAATGGGTGATGAAAAGATATAATCTGGAGTTCCGGTAATATAAATAAATTCAGAATTTCTGAGTTGTTCATCAAGATGTGAGTTGTTATGCACAGAAAAGAAGAAAAACAAATTCAACAAAACCTTGGTAGATGATCACATTTTTTCCACTTCACGAATGGGACCTCATGTTGTGGTTAATACGTTGATCATTAATGTGTATCTTTCTTTGCTGATCGTTCAATACCTACATATTTTCTACCTAAATTGTAAGGCAGATATTTGTATTTATTTTGTTTTTGTATTTTGTTTTTAACATACGTGATAGTACAATGATTATCTTTTTAAAAACACAAAAATATTGGAGGTGACCTGTGCACCTATGAAAATTTGTATTATACAAAAATTATGTACTTTTACAAACTTGTAATTAAAACTAATGTACTGAAAGTGATAGCCCCTGAAGTTTTCCATCACTTTTAGTATTATCTAATCTACATCAGAGCTAATAGAATATGACAAACCTTTTAGCATAAAAGACATACAAAATGGCAACTTAGTAATTCTCAAACTCACAATTTTAAGTAAATAGTTTGTTTTTTTTAAATAAAAAATAAAAAAATCTTCTGACTGACTGCATTTAGAATACAAGAGCTATCATTCAAGATATACAGAAAATGGCAAAAGTATGACAGATTGTTGCAATTACACTGTCTCTCCATGTTTTACTTATAATAGAGGTTCCTTTTGAAGTATTTTTAATGTTAGTAATGACTGGAACCATGCATTGGGCCAGAGATAGAATAGAACATGCAATAATAATCTTAGAGTTATAGCGATACAGAAATAATTTTACCAAAGACATGCATAATGTACACAAACACAGAGATGAGCCATGCTGTTACAGCCAGATAGGGCATGAATGACATTTTAAAAGTTATAAAAACCACAATTATATACACAGTAAACCATCATATATTGTGCAGCATAAAAAAATCAGCCTTTTGTGTAACATTAAGCTATAAAAATAGGTAAATTTGTAACAGCAGCTAACGTCACAAATCAGTATGGACACGTAAAAAAACACATACCGGTAATTGTATTTAAATGCTGTAAAAAGGGGAAAAAATTCTGGACTTCCCAGTATACGATATCTACTGTACAGTTTACAATGATATTGCAGTCAGAACCTAGCTTTTGCCATGCACGGACGGATGTGAACATGCAACAACTCTACCACTAGACAATAAACTGATCTATGATGCAATCGTAATGAATTGGAAATAAGTCCTGTCCTTTTCTTTTTTAATCATTCAGCCTCATTCCCATAATGAATTGGTATTGTGAAGTGTTCATAACTGTCTAAAAATCTTAATTGTAAATGCAAAGTATAATGAGCTTCACAATTCTCTGTACATGCATGCTCTACAATATGGAGATAATTTGGTAGCCGGGCTCAAAATCTTTCATACAAATGATAAATTTGAATAGTTATTTTGAAAAACAGTCTATATCGCCCAAAAGAAGAAACAGTGTCTTATGTTTACACAACATCTAATTACTAATAATTCTGATCAATTTATCAGAATCTCAAATGACGATCTTACCATAGAGTGTGTACATTCTAGCATACAGAAAGAACAATATTTACAATACCAAGGATTTAAAGTCTGAAGGAATAATTCATTCTATATTTATAGATTAAAATATGGCACAAAAGTGTTAGTTAAAAAAAAAGTTTCACTGTGATTAGGTATTTACTACATCAATATTGCATCCGCAGTACATTCTACAACAGAATGATATTTAAAAAAATGACAAAAAACAACCACAGTATCTAACCATTATTAGAAATTTGAATATTAAGGGGACACATTATATATGTATATATTCATTTTTTTTTTTTACCATAACATCAATGGAAATCACACTTTGAATTATCATAAACTGAAAGACATTTATTCCATACTCTATGAGTATAGCCAAAGGTGAATTATCACATGAAAGCAAAACAAAACACTAAAAGAAAAGAAAGGAAAACAAAACAAAAAATCTAGAAATAGTACTGCGTGTATAAAAAGTGGTCTCCTAAAAAGTGAAAGACTGAAAATAGTTTATGAAAGATTATACAAACCTTATTGTTGAATCATTATTGTAAACACATTTTTACCATACTTGATGAAGTAAATCACGAAGGATTGATTGAACCTTATAATATATCAACTTATCATCCTTTAAAAGGTGATATCTCCCATTCACACATATATATGTCACACAGATTCAAAATCACATATTTGCATCAGATTATCATTAACAATAACACTTAACGATACAAGAAAAATAACCACCAGACCCCAATAAACTACAAATTAGGCATTTTATGTACAAAGCTACAAAGCAGAAAAACATCTACCAATAGTAATTCCTATTCTTTAGAAATAAGGCAACCTCATATCATGTGAAACATTGAATATAACAGAACAAAAGGCACAATCATACATATACAACAGACCTTCATTACATTTACCTTTGAAAATGTTCAGCCATCAATCTACATCGCCTTTAAAGAAAATTTGCTACTTCCATTATCAAGTGGATTAAGCTTCCAGAGTAGGTTACAGAACAAGTATTGATCAACTCAACTTCAGCCATCAATATTATAAACATTAAAGGGGAGGTCCACCCTAATATTGAGTTGTTTTTAATAGGAGCAGAAAAATGAGAAAAGCAGGTCATTGGAAGTTTTAACGTCATCCAGCCCCATCCCATGAAGAAAAACAAGGAATTCCAAGTCACAAATTTATGGCACATATGTCAAAAAGAGAAGGTTAAAAATATAAAGATAAATTCCCATTTTCAAATATACATGTAGTAGCTAAAAAGTAAGGTATGCTTTAACATAGACAACATAAATACCACAGAGTTCAGCCCATAACCTCAGCCCATAACCTCAGCCCTCGTAGACACAGCACACAATAACATTGAGAATATTGAACCTCTGAAGATAGACATGAAAGTAAACCTCATTCCCAAGGGACTGATAATGAATCCACATGAATTTTACATCATTCAACATTTTAAGGTGTAACATTGATTGCATTTCATTAAATAATAATCATTTCCTCATCTATGGGTTAGTTAAAAAGCATGATCAAAAGTAAATTATAGATTTAGCATTTCATACTTGTTATCATTTGCTAGGTCATTTCTTTTTCTTCATCGATCTACCAACATAATTTCCCCCAACTTTTGATTTTTTTTAAGCAAAAGTAGCATGCAACACTTTTCAAGAGTTACATGAACTACCCATAAATGTGTCAATCATACCGGTACTCAAAACTTTCCTGGAAAATGGGACCTAACACAAATCACAAGACCAACCAACTCCAATATGATTTAAGCTACTCTCTTTCTGTAACCCTACTCAGAATTGCAGCTCTTCACAAACTCTCATTCAAATTTTAATGTCTTTGAGCCTAGGACACCAGGTCTATATATGCTAAGCTTGATGTTAATTGATTCACAGGAGATCCGAACTGAATTTCTAAAGGTCCTATGTGCATGGCCTCACTGTTAAAATTCAAAATTTTGGGGAAAAGGAGTTTAAAAAAAATGGGGGCCATGGGGGGTCAACTGGAGAACACCCCTTCACACAAGCGACCCTAATGCTGATCCTGACGGTAATTATAAACATATCCGTAATCCTAACTCTAAAATTAACCTTATCCCCAAGGCCTAAAAAAAAAGATGTTGTATTGCCCTTTAGGTGCCAAAACATGGGTCGGTCGGTCAGAAATCTTTTTTTTTAAATTTTCTTTTCTCCCTCTTTGGGCTGATATTTCTCAGTTTTTAATGCTTTACGGTATACATATTTTGTTATTCATGAAACTTTTTTTTTTTTTACCCTACCCTAACCCTTACCCCAAACCTAACCTATGCATGATATGGTATTCTGTAATTACGCCCTCCTCCAACCCATTTGCATAAGGCCTCTGTATTAAAGTGTTGACCCCTAACCTATGACATAAACACCTCTTCGTTGACCTCGTCTGCACCCATGCGTTTGTAGTGGAAGTTATCAAAGGCCAGAAGCTCTCCAGGTCTAGCTACGGAACTACTCCGACGTCTGCAGATGATGACCGTCACGATGACACCCCCTAGGATGCCCACTACAAAGGCTCCAACTATTCCTCCGATGAGTATCTTGTTACTCTGCAAGGGATAAATGAAATAATTAAAACTAATACGAAGCAAGCAATGCATGAATAAAAATCTAATATTCATGATATACTAAATAATAATGAATACATAACAATAAATGTCCACTTCCTGGCACAGTTTGTTTAGTTTATGTCTGCTGCTAAAAAATAAATAAATAAATAAACAGTTTTTATCTGAAATTTTTAACAATTGATGAATAATTGATTTTAGATCTTGGCTGTGATTTGTTCTATTTATATGTCATTGATTGTTGTCATGAACATTTTCTAGGATATATTTAAGTTTTTAATGTCTGTTGGGAGCCAGGGGAGTACAAATAATACACATTTTTCCTCTGGCTCTAAACAGAGAGATTAAATTGTTATGTGATTTATGTTATTTGTAGTCATTTGTTTATTATTTGTTAATGTATTGTTATATTTTATACAAATGTGAGGCGTAATACAATCTTTATGCCTTCCTTTTACTTGTGCATGACAATAAAGAAATTCAATCAACAACAAAAAATTAAACCAATAAAGGTAACAAAGCAAACAAAACATGAATAAACATCTAATATCCATAATTTACTAACTAATAATGAATAAAAAACGAAAAATGTTCACTTACTGGCATAGTGTCAAGGAAATCGTCCATGCTTTTCTTTTAAATAGCTATTTCTTTATTCAATAATTCTAATACAATGATATACGGTACCTAATATGAATATACCATGTATTACATCATTAACACCAGCCGAATCAAAGGAAGGTTGTTTGCTTCACACGATATACATGTACACAGTATTAAGCTATCGTTCTTTCATCAACTTGTTTATGATACAACTTACTCTTGATATAACAGGCATTTTACATAAATCCCAACAAATATTTCACAGTTAAAGTAAGAATTCTTTTCGCAATTTGATTTCAGTTGATCATATCTGAATCATTAGCAAAAGCAAAGTACTGTTGTTTGCAGCTTCATGAGAAATATCACTCGACTTGACTTAGGTGCATATATGTAGGACGTATGTCCCCTTGCTCCCCTAAACGAAATCATGCTCCATTCTGATCTGTCCTGGGCTTGTTGCTCTGCCTCTTGTGTGGGTAATCTCACATCGAACCAAAGAAATATCAACTATTGCATAAATTTGATTAGATGCAAAAACTATATCACCATGATACTAAAGAGAATCCACCTCTTAAACATACATTTGTATACAAAACCATAATTAAAGAAAACTACTACTACCAAAGAACTGTGACAGGACATTCACTTACGTGTTTAGCTGTTGCTTTAGGA
Organism: Strongylocentrotus droebachiensis; assembly: GCA_035222895.1. Taxonomy (NCBI): domain Eukaryota; kingdom Metazoa; phylum Echinodermata; class Echinoidea; order Camarodonta; family Strongylocentrotidae; genus Strongylocentrotus; species Strongylocentrotus droebachiensis. The sequence continues at coordinate 49,941 of JAVYIG010008623.1, read as the reverse complement.
GCGGAAGACGTTTTGGGGGCGCCTGTCAATGGTGAGGTAGCAGTCGATGGAGGGGTAGCAGTCGGTGGTGGCGTAGCAGTCGGTGGTGGCGTAGCCGTGTTCGGAGCGGTCGCTGCTGAGGAAGACATAGCTGCTGTGGGCGTATCTGTAATTGCCGAGGAGTTTGGAGTCATTGTCGCAGGAGCTGGTGTGGATGAAGGAGTAGGCGTGTTGCAATTTGTGGACCCACAGCAGCGCACAGTGACAGTCATATTGGTACCCTAAGAGTTGACAAAACAAAATGAGCAGAAAGAGTTTAGATTCATGACAAATGCAGTCAAATCTTTTTGCCTTAGGCATCTTTTGTCACAAAATATCATCATCAATAGTGATCTGTCAGCTTATGACAGGTTCAGTGACCCAATCAGAATTCTATATCAAGTGTCCCTTCAACTACCTACATGTAGGTCTTGTTGAGCCATCCGTTTCAGGATTTCATATCCTGTTGCTCCACATTCTGTGATTAAATCATCTAGAAAGCCTTTATGAGGTCTTCCCCTCTACTTCTTTCCATGTACAGTATGACCTTCTATGACTCTGATCACCAAGCCGACAAAATGTAAATGTATACATATACATGTACAGAGCGCATATTTGTTCAGTACAAACACTATAAACTAGAGTTTTAATATTGAGAATAGTCAAAATCAGTGTATTAAAAAAAAAAGTATCAAGTGCATATGTTGAAAGATATCAACTCTACAATACATATTAATCCTTGTGGTGCAAAAATCTGACAAATTTGCATCACAATTAAGATTTGATTAGAAAGATTTTCAATTAATTCATATCTTTTCTTTGCTCTTATGAATGAATGAATGAATTTGCTCTACAAATGATGTATCTTCACAATTCAAGATTAACAACAAAAATATTTAAGATCCAATACGAAAATTTGAAAGGTAAAAATTGCCTCCAACACTAACATTTTTATACAAAGGCCTTTTTCTATCTCTCTTTCTTTTGTTCATATACATGTACAATGTACCTCTTGCTTGAATGATCCTTCCCTCAATGCACCATCCTGTTGACAGTAACTCTGCAGCGTCTCATTACCACAGTAGTAAGCTGTGGCGTTATCACCTTCCATTGTATCAGTGATGGTCAAACACATATTAGATGAGTCTCCACACAGTGTCTCCATTGCATCTGCAAAAGTTAATGGAAATTTATCACTATATTTTCAAATTCATTTATATTCACTCAATGTCTTGCTAGGGACCCCACTGGAAATAAGCTCTCGAGCTTTCGTGGGTTATCCTGTTCAAGCTGACTTATTTTTGATCCGTTATTATTGTATATTGTTGTATGTTGGAAGCTTGTCGAATAAAAATCAATCAAGCAATCAATCAATTGCATCTACATGTACATGTATGACTGTAAACTGTCTAACAATTGAGCTCAAAATTACTCTGATGAGTTTTACCTTGACATTATATGTAACATCAGTGTCAATTAGTATCCAGAGAAAAGATCCACAGATTCAAGAGATAAATGTTAGAATTAGTGTGAAATTGACCTGCAGCAATTACAGATTCTAAAATAATAAAAGTAGAAGGCAGTTCAAATTATATTTCAAGGTTTGGGGAGTTACACTTTAACGTGCTAGACAGGTGTCTGAACAAAAAGTGAAAACAATCATTCACATGAAAAGGGTTATGTGGCAGGGGTACTTGTGTGTCCTGGAAATGATATTTGTATCTTAACTATCTATCAAGGTATCTACTAACTATCTTTTCCTAGCTCAGAGGTTGATTGCAACATTATTCCAAGTACACATCTCTATTTTATGCTACCCTATAGTACACTCTTGCAGTGTCATTCCATTCCATGTATTAATGTCCCCCTTATACTAATAGTTCTTGGTTTCCCTCTTGGTCTGGTTCCTTCTAATTTTCCTTCCAATAAATCTTAAAAGAGACTCTGATGTCTTTCATTGCAACCAAGGTAGTTTACCTTTCTTTCTTTAACCTTTCCTATCGGGATATTTAGTTTAAGCCCTGCCATATGCAGTATTTCTCTGTTTAATAGTTTCCATATCTTTCCATGAGATTCTCATCATTCTCTTGTACACCAAATTTTCAAATGATATGATTTTCTTTTACAAAATCTTTGTTAACCTCCATGTTTCTGCTCCATACAACATAACAGACCAGACAGAACCATTTCCATGTATCATTCTAAGTTCAATTTTCACTTTTGGTGGTTAATAGCTCATTTGGAAGCATGTTACATGCATTAAAAATGAGTATGGCTGCTTCTATGTTACATTATAGATGATCATTGAATTTCATACCAACTACGAACCATAGGAATGTTAATGCTTTGACAGAGTTAATCCTGTTTCGTCCTCCTTCTCTCTCTCTCTCTCTCTCTCTCTCTCTCTCTCTATACAGACAAAACTATATGTACTCTTCAAAGAGCCACGGACTATATCCCTGACTGCTCATCATCCATACCTGTAGTAGTGCCCACAAAACAACTGTTCACTATAGAGTAGTTGACATTTTCTCTCATGATAAATGAGTCTATTGTGTTACATGAGGCATCAACACAGCATTGCGTCTGCAAAGGTAAAACAAATAGGAAAGGAATCTTGATAAGTAAATACTAGAGTATTGACTCTTCACTTATTCTTATACAAAGATTGTAATACGTGGCATAAGTTAAGGCCATTAAACTAATGTTTAGCGTCCCCGCCCGCTTCCTTTTTTGGGGCCCCCTCCTATTTTTTTTTTTGGGGGGGGGGGTTTTGAAGAAAGAAAAAAAAAATTTAAGAAAAAAAACATGAAAAACACTGCTAAAATGGATCTATTTCTGATTTTTTTTAATAAAAATAAAAAATGTCGGCGGCCATCTTGAAAAATAGCCCGACTGACAGGGAAAATGTACCGAGCGGCCATTTTGAAAAAGAAAAAAAAAGGGCCTCCTCCTCCTTCCTATTTTCCAAAAAACAGGACGCTAAACATATTTGTTTTTTATTTGGCCTAATGCATAAAAATAAAGTTTCATCTACTTCCCTCAAAATGCATCATCAACACTGACATCACTATAATGTACTACTGACAATTGCAAAGAGACCAATTAAATCCCCCTCCCCCTCTCCCCTTCAAATATACAATGTAGCTTACATGAGACATTCAACTTAAATTGCTTTTTAAGTGCACATTGACATTATTGCCAGTTGATTGACTATTATTATACAAATAATACACAGCAGTGAGGGCATTAGTAAGAATTACCCACACAAGGTACCTTTGGAACAGTCTAACACGCCCAAGGCAGTAGCCGAGGGTGTTTGGACTGTTTTGAAGGCACTGAGTGTGGGTAATTTTACTTATGCCCGAACAAACTGTTGTGTATTATTTGTTTTATAAGATTATGTTTTTTTTGTTTCATAAAATGATGTTTTATAACATGATTTGAATAATGACCGGTCTTTATCCAAATTACGCGTAAGGCAAAATAAATGCCTGGTCACATGTATGCTTTCAACCAATCCTTTGATTAGGATCCTCGTAATCATCTTATAAAGTCTCCTTACAAATAGCTTTTCCATCTTAATCTAAAGCGCAATTTTTTTTTTTAATTTGAACTTGAAATACCCATCTTAAGATGCATAAGTAATCCTTTGAGTTTTTATTATTTGTATTTCTTTGTCCATATATATTTATATTTCTTATTTTTGATTTTGTCTGTTAAGTATTAATTTGTCATGTAAAATGCATTGAGCAATATTTTATTGGCTGACCTGCACTATATTGAAAAAATGTATGTACATGTATATGTATAGGAACTCAGTTCAACTCAAAATAAAATAGAGAAATCAAAAAAATATATACAGTATGTAGCTGGTCACCTTTAATTCTATAGAACTGATCGAGGTACATCCCAAATACTGCTTTGTATAGTGTTAACCTGAATGACTGTTGAATTTTATACTTCCTGATTGCTTAATACAGGGGCCACCCATTCCCATGAAGGCAACGGCTTCAAGGTATAGACCAGTTTTGGAAACACTTAACACCCCCCTCCAGGGGCGTACGCAGGATTTTTTCAAGGGGGGGGTTTTAAAATATTTTGCTCCCGAAAATTTGAAAATCGCGCCGGCCGAAAAGTCGCTCAGTGGGGGGGGGGGGGGGGTGGGGGGGGGGGGGGGGGTAAGCGGACATTTTTTTTTTTTTTTTGGAGGTCAAAAAAAAATCGCAACGACTCAGCCGGCCGAAAAGTCGCTCAGTGGGGGGGGGGGGGGGGGGGGGGGGTAAGCGGACACTTTTTTTTTTTTTTTGGAGGTCAAAAAAAAAATCGCAACGACTCTCAGCCGGCCGAAAAGTCGCTCAGTGGGGGGGGGGGGTGGGGGGGGGGGGGTAAGCGGGACACTTTTTTTTTTTTTTTTGGTCTCAAAATTTAAAAATTTGACCCATTTTTTTTCGTTGGGGGGTGGGGGTAAGGTCACCTTATTTAGGTTAGCCGTGGGTATAATTTTTTTTATTATTTATTTATTTATTTTTTTAAATAAAAAAAAAAAAAAAAAAAAAAAGCCAAAGGGGGGGGGGGGGGGGTTTTAGGTTTTTTTAGGGGGGTTTACATACATTAAAATACCAAAGGGGGGGGTTTGAACCCCCAAAACCCCCCCCCCCCCTGCGTACGCCCCTGCCCCCCTCTCAAAAAATGAAATGGAAGCTTACCAATCATGTGAAAAAATATGTTTTGACTATAAAAAACGTGATGATAAAAATTTTGATATATTTGGTAAATTATCATATCGATTCGGTCTGGATAAATATCGCAAATGAACTTCAACATTGAACATTTGGGCATATATTTATGTTTTTTGTGAATTTAGGTTGAAGTAGTGCCATCTAAACCTCTCAAGGCAATATTTTAACAATATTGAATGGATATTTTGCATGTTTAATTAATATTTATTTTTCGGAGGCTACTTTTCAAGCTTGCCTGCATGAAATTAACACTCTAAAATTTATACAGTAGGTTTGCGGTTGCACCATGTGTGTGAGAGAGAGAGAGGTTTGAGGAGTCCTGAACAGGACTCTGACTCGATAATCTTTCTTGGAGGAGTGTAGTCCTGAAAAGGACTGTTTGTTTTGCATTGAACTCTATGCAAATTTACAGGGCTCTTTTCTGATTTTCGGGGGCTCTTTTGGGCATTTCGGGGGCTATTTCGTCCCGAGCCCCCGTGTATTTTTGTTCACTGCCAAAAACCTTGAACCGAAATTTTAACACTACCGGTCTATATCTTATACAGTGACGTTTGCAAGGATGAATTGAATACGTACCTGATTCTCCACTCCTGTGCTGCCATTAAAGCCAATAGCTTCACACTGTGAGTCTGGGACTGGACATGAGAAGGAAACAGTCATGTTGTCTCTGGAACCATTTTGGTAGGTCTTTGTGACAACACATCCCATCAGACTGCTCTCTCCTGCAGGAGCTGTAGATGTGGTTGCTGGATGTGCAGTTGTTGTTCTATTTGTTGTTCTATTTGTTGCTCCATCTGTTGCTTGTGGAGTTGTGGCTGCGGATGATGGACCCGGGGCCATTGGAGCGGATGCATTAGTCACTGGTGGAGGAGTTGAAGTGGTTTCATTGACACTTGGCCCAGGCTCATTAGGATTTCCTGATGGTGCCTCAGGGCTTGCAGATGCAGATGTTGGCGAAGGAGTTGTGCTGTTGTCAGGAGTCGTTTCATTGCCAGGAGTGGTGCTTGATAAAGGAGTTGTATTGTTGCCAGTAGTCGCTGGTTGCTCTGTGCTGTTGTCGCCTGATGTAGGAGTTGTTGGCTGTTGAGTTGTTGGAGGTGAACATTGTTGTAAGACGATAGACTTGGTACTTGCCACACGCAGCTCTCCATTCACAATATCTACACTGCCCTGGTAGCAGGAGAACTCACCTTCCACCAAGCTATTTGGAAACAAAAACCATACAAGACATGTAAAGAGCATGAAACTAAACAGGAAAGATGTGACTATTAATACAAATGAAGAATATGTGAGTATACTGCTATCATTTTGTAAAGTTGTATTCTCATCGGATAGGATCTTTAAAAAATTCAGCCCTTCAATTATGATTATACAGTATCATCTGAGATGAGGAAACACATGAGAAAAACATGGCACAAGTGTCTACAAGTATTGAATCCAATTCCAATGACCAGGTAATATCTGTAAAGCGCTTATAGAGACATCGTAGATGTATTACCGGTAAGCGCTATATGAAAGTGGAATATTATTATTATTATTACAGAGAGAGTGAAACCAGGAACTACAAGTGTATTATAAAAATGTATCAATTTCAAAAGGTGCTTTTTATCCCACTTGATAAGAAATGCCAATAGTTTATCATAATGTTATTACTGTGAAACCTATACTGCTCTCTCAAGGGTTGAGAGTGAGACATGGGAGTACAACAGATGCAACTAATGTAGAAGAAACAACTCTGCAACATAAGTTGATGCAATTTTGTGTATAAATGTTATTCACCCTTTATAATTGAATTGACCTTGTCATCTCAAGCAACTGATCTATTTAGCTATATACATGTAACTACATTATGTTCACTATTTGGGTGTTTTTGATAGTTTTTTTTTTTTAATTTGAAATTTGCATTATCACCTGGATTTCTTTTTTTCACTGTTCCTTGCAATTCAACATCCCCTTCATTTCATCAATTGAAAGAAGGTTCAGAAAAATTGTCAATGGCATACATGTACTCAACCCAAAAATTATGACAAAAAAAGTGAAAATATATTCATTGGAATAATCATACATTCTAGTCTTTCAATCTGAAAGTATTATGAGCTTCAAAGCAGTGGAAAACAGACAAATGTACTAAATCTTTCGAATTTACTTCATTGGTGAAGTTTTGGTTATAGGTAAAGACCAGTTTGGGAAACGCCCCCTTCTCAAAAAATAAAATGGAAGCTCTTATTACATTTTCTGTCTCACATGCACATGTAGATCATTGAAATAATCCATGGTCGAGTGGTAGAAAGTTATAGGATAAAACTGGCAGATTAGGCACAAAAAAACATGTTTAACGTACTCCTTTTTTTCTTCTTTTAATTGTTTTTCTTCATAATGGCCACTCGACCCATTTTCTAAGACGTCAGGGGAAGCTATTTTTCAAGATGGCTGCCAGCTTTTATATTTTGGTTTATTTTTGTTCTGAAAAAGATCATGTTAGCAGTATGTTTTTCATAATTCCTCAATCATTAAAAACAAAAACAAACAAAAAGCAGGCGGTCTCAAAAAAGGAAGCTTAAAATTTCGCATTAATTATGAGACCCTTTTTTCTCTAGACATGATTCAGATTAATTATTACCGCGCCCTGAAGAGTAAATCCTGTACAACTGAATTACCATTTATATTATCATCTCCATAATTAGGTCCGAAACATATCACACATCCAACAAAAATATTCATAAAATAGATCAACATGTAGAGTCTACTATAAATGTGACATAAAATATTGCATTATACTTTAGCTTTCACATTATTTCAGTAAAAATAACAATGACCTGGGGGGTGTTTCATAAAGCTGTACGTAAGTTACGCATGATTTTACGAACGACTTGAATATGGAAAGCCAAATGGGATGCTCAATCCTTCTTAAATGCATCAACTAAAGTTCAACTGTGCAGATGTAGATTAACATTCTTCTTATAACAAACATTTTTTAATGCAAAGTATATATTTTGCCATCTTTTATTTGAGGTTATTGGAAATATAGTCACACTTTGTTAAAACATCTGAAAAAACTTTGGGCATCCTATCTGGCACTTAAAGCCGTTCGTACAGTCATGCGTAATTTACGAACAGCTTTATGAAACACCCCCCTGATCTATTTGATTACAGTTTAGTCTACAGTTTACTACTTACAATGGCCGATTCATGATCATCGAGCAAAAGAGAACAAAAGTACACAAACTTGTGACTCTCCATAGTTGAGCTGACGGCATATTTATAGATGAAGTTCAATCTACTGCTAGTTCAGAATGATCTAGATTGAAAGCTCACTCAAAAGTGAAACAATCCACGATTTTTCCAGCCAAAAATTAGAATCATACAGATTACAGTGCATAAAATATCTTAATAATCTTGCCCTTCTCAGACTCAGAAGTGGCAGTGCTCCAAGTCTATGCTCTTTTGCTTCCGAATAATACAAGTTGCAGATCCGGATCCAGGAAGCTAACTTCAACAAAAATCCTATCGTTTAAAGCTAAATAATCTTGCCCCTTCTCAATCTCAGACTCAGTTGTCAGTGCTCCAACTCCCAGTCTATGCAGTCTGATCTTGTGCTTCCAACTCGACTCCGAGTAATACAAATTACAAGTTGCAGACCCGATCCAGGAAGCTATTAAACTTCAACAAGAATCCCAACGTTTTGTGTTGATATCTCGACAAAGTTGCAGACTGCAAATCATTACAATATTTACGACATCAGCTTTATACACGTGACGTAGTACACAGAATAGACAAATCGTGGAATGAGTCATGTGCACACAAAATGCATTCCGTATTACTACTGTACTGTAGACTAGAAGGCGCGCGTTCCCGGATCCCAACTCGTGACATTATGTACAGCGACCATTGCGTGGCCTTCAGTAGCAATTTTTTTTCGGGGAATTCCCAAACCGCCGCGGCGCCAAAAAAAGACTACGCGAGTGGTGAAGTGGTGGAAGGGGTGTTAACCCCCCCCCCCCCTCCTCCCCACTCAAACCAGGGAGTAACTACCTGATCAAACAGATATATCTCCTATTTAGCTCTTCATCTCTCTGCCGATATTCCACAATTACAAATTTTTGTTAAAGGTGTTGAAGTCGAGTGGTTTGAACACTTGACTGTAAATGCGAAATTCGTGTTCGACTTCGAGGCCTAGCTCGGCGATGTCATTTAGCAAGATGCTAATGTTTTGCCACTCTCCATCTCCGTGTTAAATGGTTATGATTATGAAGAAATTTCTCGATTGTTGTGAGCAGTGAAATCGGTAGCCTATATAGCTTTATGCCTAGCCGGTAGCCGCATTGAGCGCTATAAAGATGATTGAAAGGAGCAACGTACCATTAGGCCCAGCTATTGGTTTTTTAATTTCATAAATCTGACTGCTAAGAAAGCAAGTGCTTGAAAGTAGGCAACCAGGGGACCGACGGCTTTAAGTCCTTAAGCCCTAGCGCATCGACTTGGTTTAGATCCCGGGATTTCCCGGTTACAATTGAAGACCACTGCTCTACCTCTGACAGGCGCGGATCCAGGATTTCTATGGGGAGGGGGGCAAATTTGAAATAAATTTGATTTTTTTTTTTTTTTTTTTTTTTTTTTTTTTGCTCCCGAATATTTGAAAATCGCGCCGGCTGATAATTCGCTCAGTGGGGGGGGGGGGGGGGTGAGGGGGTTTGGCCCTCGATATTTTAAAAAATTGCACCCCCCCCCCTCCTTGAGCGCCAGGGGGGAGGGCCATCTCCAAAACCGTGAAGGTAAAATTTTCCAGGGGCCGGAGCCCCCCCGGGCCCCCTGGATCCGCCACTGACCTCTGAGCCATCACGCCTCCACACTCATGGCAGTAGTCGAGTTGTAAGGAAAGTAAGCACTAACTTTAAAAAAAAATCTAGTTAGAGTCTTTAGAGATAATAAATAAATTATGTTACTTGATGAATGATATGGATTTGGTAAAATCATAACAAACGGTCAAATCAATAATCATTTTAGCTTCGAAAGCAAAAAACGTCTAAGCCGTGAATGGGAGTAAGGGGGTAAAGTGATTTCCTTTTATTTCAGGGGAGGGGAGTCCTGATACGAAAACACAAAACAACAACTTTAATAGAGATTTGGTTTGAATAAAAGGATCCTTTAACTTTTGTTTAATCTCGGGACGGCCGAGATGATATAATCTTAGGTAATCTAATCACTATTATTGTATTATTGTTACCATGATGATTACTATTATAATTATTACTATTATTATCATTATTATCATTATTGTTATTGTTGTTATTATCATCATCATTATTATCATCATCATCTTCATCATCAACATTATCATTATATATGATTTATCTTCATTATATGATTTATCTTCATTATATGATCTTCTCTTTCTTCTCTTTCTTCTTCTCCTTCTTCCTCTTCCTGAATTCTTCCTTCTTCTTATTCTTCATTACCCCCTTCTTCTTGTTTGATACTATTTACTTGTTTTCTTATTGTTTATATAATCTATTATACAAATAGATCGTGATATAAAGAATTTATATTTCAAGAAACTGGCGAACAGAAATGCCCCAATTTTCCTTTTTTTTTCTTTCTGTGCGCGCATTACCAATACCGTACTTTTAAATGGCCGTAAACACGTGTGATTGAACTTTGAAAGCAAGAGAGGAACTTTCTCATAAGGTAAGTCAAATTCGTTTTTTATTATAGAAAATAACTTACATTTTTGATAAAATTATTCTTAATGACATTAATGGTAAGTTAATAGCAAGAATTTTGATAAAATCATTTAAAATATCTTGTCTAATCTTGTTACATTCATCGTTTTTCAATCATGTCCAAAGTTTACATCGTGCTGGTCGCGCAGTTCAGCTGACGCGGATCCCAGATGTGTGCTCGCCCGGAAGTCTAGGCCAGTGCTGTCTGTGTCCGTAGGTAGCCCTAGACGGTAGCCCGCGCCCGGAAGACGTCCAATACGAGAAGAGAAATTAGGGACTTTTCGATTTGCAAGTTCACTAGTGGACTGCCACTTATGTTGTCATTCTTGAACGCGTTCCAATTAATTCCCCCTTGGCCTTGGCTTGCTTTTGCCGACAGTCGAAAACTGTGATTGTGATTGGACGGTACTGTTTCACTTTCAGTGTTTGTAAGTAGATATAGGCCTAAGCAATATTTTGTAGATACGAAACAGTACATTGAAGTCACAAAATGGACCCAAGCAAAGAGTTGTGAATTATGGGAACGTAACACGTAGAAGAATCCCCTATCCAACTCGGTGAACGGAAATACGCGCCGCTGATTGGCTGATCGCACGACCCTCGCTTGTCTGCTAGCTGCGAGGCATGGGCGATTCGCTACACTGTGCGCGGTGTATTGTACTAGGGTGTCTGATCGCGCACCCGATGTTGTGTGCTAAAATACTTCCCATAGAGATTGCACACATCCCTATGCAGTCTACGTGCATTGCGCGACCATGAAAATTGGTCAATGATTTTATGAAAAAATTTGAAATTCAAACCTTTATAACAAATGATCCTGAAGGTGAAACTCAATAAATGAGGTGTCATATGAAAGAGCAGGTTTTTCTCCATATTCCCCATGAGGGGCCACCCCCAGAATTCTAAAAATATCTTGGTCAAAACAGCGATTGAAATGTAGTTTGCATCCTAGCTCCAAAATTTGCCACTTTCCTGAGCTGCCGCCCCGCGGCTTAAGCAGGGCTAGACGTAAGGATAATATTTAGGTGCTTTTTTTTTCGCTAGCCCCAAGGGATCATTTGTTCTAACAGTTTGAAAATACCCTTCCCACATTTTTGGAATCGGCTAATTAGGGAGGCGTGAGCTCCGCTCAGTCCAAACCATGGTTACATCGCGTAACATCTGCGCATGCGCGTATAGTGAATGAAAGTATGGGTGGCCATTCGCGCCATAAACCCCGGAAGTGAATACACGTTATAGTCAATGGCAATATCGCGGAGACAACATGCACGTTGTCTCCGCGATATTGCCATTTAATACAACGTGTATTCACTTCCGGGTTCTATGGCGCGAACGGCCACCCATACTAACTAGTCAATGGCACATATCGCGGAGACAGCGTGGCTCAAGCTGCAAGTCGCGCATTGGCTTAGCAACATGCGTACGATATGCATACGCTTGCATATCACGCGATACAGCTGTTTGTCTGAATTTAGCAAAACAACATCACTCTGCGTGGACGTCTTTTTCGTCGATTTTGACCAAAATGATATGAATATACCAGCGTTTCGGAGGGGCTGTATCTTTTGATAGAAACATCGCTGAGACTTGAAATTTGAAATATATTATTCTGATTACATTTTTTATTCAAATATCAAACAAAAATGGTGAAAAACGATCCCAAATTGAAAATTGAAAAATCGTTCAGACACCCTAATTGTACCTGGTGCACTACACTCGACAGGCGAGCAGCCTGGCCTGGCCTAGCCACGCCAAACACAGACTGAACACCAAGCAAAAAATGGCGACCAAAGACACATTCAGTGTATGTGGTTTCAACGATGTCGCTCTCTACACACTCATGTCGCTCACATACAATTTGCACATAGCATTACACACACTTCAACCTACACTAGGCCTGAGTCATCACGGGTTTTGCCGAACCCGGGTTTGACTTGAAAATTTCGGGCGGGGACCGGGTACCCGAAATTTTCACCACTGCACTGACACTAAAAATCGTGTGCATGCAGCGGCGGGAGTTAGACTAAGTTGCTGTTCTAATAATGCGACGGAAAAGACAGTTACTGCTTTCTAAACAATAAAATAATCAATTGAATTAAATTAAGATGCTTTAAAAAATAAATGGATATCGTTTCAGTTGACGGTAGGTGTTTTTATCGCTCTAAAATTGAGGCTGCAAGAAAGGAATCACGCTTCGTGGTACCGATCGAGTGCGTTCAGAAACGGAAGTGGAAATATGACCCACTGAAGACAGAGCAAGAAAGTGCCACACAGAAGACTAAAATGTTGATCAGACTATTGCAATTAAATCGTAATACTAAAGGCATTAATTTAATTGTCAAAATATATCCACAATATAATGGTTTACCCTTGATAGTTTGATGAAGGAAAATAAATTAAAGCTCTTGAAATAACATCGAAGTGCCTTTCGTTCGTTCTAAAAATGCGTGTATAACGGCAAGCAGAAGTTACGAGTCAAGCTTGATATGCATGTTTACATCCCTATACCGTCATCCGACCTGATCGGAACAATAATCTTTGAACCAATTAAAAAACATCACGTAAGACTTTGAGGGACTCCAATTCAACAAAATTACCGTAAAATAGTTATTTGCTTTGACAAATAATACTATAGATATTCATAATATCTTACAGAAATAATGATATTTCATGAGCTACGTACTCGATATCGAGTTCAGCTAGCCATCATTTTGAAATGAGACGTAGTTGTAATGCAGTAGACTGTAGAGGGCAGTATGCAGGAAAAAAGCGCGGGCCTGAGATCACGTGATGTTCACGTGCCTATTACGTGATTTTTTCCCTCTCTGCGGCATGCGATCGCGAGCTGCCGTATTCAGTCTATAGCCTACTGCGCTGCATGCATGACAACTACGTCTCATTTCAAAATGATGGCTAGCTGAACTCGATATCGAGTACGTAGCTCATGAAATATCATTATTTCTGTAAGATATTATGAATATCTATAGTATAATTTGTCAAAGCAAATAACTATTTTACGGTAATTTTGTTGAATTGGAGTCCCTCAAAGTCTTACGTGATGTTTTTTAATTGGTTCAATGTTTATTGTTCCGATCAGGTCGGATGACGGTGTAGGGATGTAAACATGCATATCAAGCTTGACTCGTAACTTCTCCTTGCCGTTATACACGCATTTTTAGAACGAACAAAAGGCACTTCGATGTTATTTCAAGAGCTTTAATTTATTTTCCTTCATCAAACTATCAAGGGTAAACCATTATATTGTGGATATATTTTGACAATTAAATTAATGCCTTTAGTATTACGATTTAATTGCAATAGTCTAATCAACATTTTAGTCTCCTGTGTGGCATTTTCTTGCTCTCTCTTAAGTGGGTCATAGATCTATTTCCACTTCCGTTTCTGAACGCACTCGATCGGTACCACGAAGCGTGATTTCTTTCTTGCAGCCTCACTTTTAGAGCGATAAAAACACCTACCGTCAACTGAAACAATATCCATTTATTTCGAAAGCATATTTATTTGATTATATTGAAATATAAGTTTGTGAATTGCATATTTGTAGTTCTATATTTCAAATATCAGTGTGAAATTTAATTTTGAAAAACCCGAAACCCGAAAACCAAAAACCGGGTTTCAGCTCGACGGTCGGGGCCCGGGCGCGGACCCGTTTCGACTCAGGCCTAACCTACACATACATATCTTTTACAAAAACTTCAGACGAAATCATCAAAAAATATGACTTACCGGAACAAAGAACCACCATACGATTTTGCTGAAAGTACCTAGAATTTTGTAGAAATATCGATGACACCGATGGCGAAAAAAATTGTTCAAAAATCGAAATCTTGATGGAAATATAACGAGTTTGATATCAACGTAATCGAGAAGTCGCAGGCAGAAATAATCGCACTCATAGGTTTAACATTGTGGGAAAATATGCAAATGAAATGAGTAAACACCCAATCAACTACGAGCATCGTGACGCTAGCACTTTGTGAATGAAAAATGATGTCAGTCGGGCTTGAGCGAACAGAAGAGCGCACTGCGCTTGCGCGAGTTTTGGGTGTAATTCTTCTTTGTGCGTAAGCTCTTTAAAAATTAAAATTAACACATTCTCTCTGAAAGTTGTTGCAGAGATTAATCCATAAAATGAACACATTTTATTTATGCATCACCAATTTGTTGCAGGATAATTATCAAATACAGTCCCATTCACCAAATTTGGTGTTGGATCTTTAGCTATTTGATCAAATTTTGTGCAAGTGTGAACATTATGCATGACATCACTGAGATGAGCGAGCGTCGTCGTTGTGTGAAATTGAAAAGGTAACGAACAACAGACAGCGTGCCTTGTCAACCGTGCTTAAAAAATTACTGCATACGTACAGTAGCAGCAGTCCACTAGGGAACGTGCAAATCAAAAAGTCCCTGATGATGCAACAACTGGACGCTCTCTTCTAACTTAGTTCGAGAATGCCTGGGTCTTAAACCTAGTCTTAAGTCGCACCCATTTTTGCCTGTGTGAAGGCTGATGTAAACAAAACATTAAATACGTTCCTAATCACCCATTCTTGCTCCAGACAAATGCAAACCTCCCATTGTTCCAAACTACCTTTGCTTTGGCCTTTGGAGGTTGAGATCCAACATCAATTGTATAGTGAAAATCTGATACCGGAATGATAGCAATTTGGGCGCTAGTTCAGGACTGTGACCAGACTTTCGACCTGTGACTCTGGCATGGAGATACCCTACTAGTAATAGTACTAGAGTCTATAACAAATCAAAAATCAACTAAATTTTTAACAGTTGTTCAAATGCTGGTAAAGATTTAAAAGTTATTATCTTTCTTACCTGTTTGTTGTCAATTTTCTTATCTTTTTTGAGAATTTTTCCAAAAATGAAATTGCACTTTCTCACAGGTTTCACAGCAAACTACTGCAAAATACTAGGTTTCAGAAACACAAGTACATGTAGTGTTCACGAAAATAGCAGTTTTGTGTAGCTAACTGATACTTTACGATAAAAGTGATAAGTGTACTAAAGCACATGCACAGAGATTGCTGAATATAGCGAAATCCCTGCACTAGCCTCTTTACACTAATCGCTATAATCATAAAGTAATACATGTACGCAGACAGAATTTAGAACTGCTTAAGTCTGCGTACAGAAAAAACATAGGTATAAAAGCTACAACCACCATTGAAAGTAATTGAGCCTTCTCTCTCAATTTATGTGCATCAGTGTCTAAAGAAGGAGATGCCAAGATGCCCAAAGGACCTGGACGGATCAAGAACAAGGGTGCGAAGGGGAAGAAATGGAGGAAGGGGCAGAGTTGTGTGACCAACCCGCAGAAGAAGGGACACAGAGAGGCAGCAAAACAGAACAGATTCCTACCGTCTAACTTCAGGAAAGCTCCAGGCCAGTCAGGTAGGCAGGCAGCAGTTGGTGTGCAAACATCAGGCTTGATAATTACCCAATTTGAATCTGTTTCCTGATTTTTTTTTTATATTTTTTTTTTCCTGATTTTGTCCAGATTTTTTTTTTTGATTTTTTTTTTCTTTCCAATTTGACATTTATTTCCCTGATTTTCCCCTATTTCCCCCCTATTTTCTCACTAAATAGAGGGGGGGGGGGAATGTTGTTAGATGCCATTTCCCCCCAGAATCCTTTTTATCTTTTTTTTACTCAAGGGGGGGGGGGGGGGGGGTTAGTGCTCACTTTCACCCCTGAAACATCCAAAATTTCTTTTTGAAGCCTTTATTGCTCAAAACAGTCGTTCTGGATTCTCAGTAAGGGTGTGAAACTGGGAGACTAAATTTGAGTCACCAAAGGAGACAAGAAATATTATTAGGTAGAATGTCATGATAGATCTAACATCAATGTCATTTTGATTGCCCAAACTAATGCCAAATTATATAACTATGTTTTCACAAGGCCGTTTTCTGTTATGGTGTTTGAAAAATTACCATATAATCTATAGATTTTTAAAAGTAATGGGATTAATTGATTAAGCTCCACTCTTTTCATGAGTCTGTAACTCTTATGTCAAAACCCATTTCTCTTTACTTTATCCATTAGAAACAAACACTCAGATTTTTGGCATACATGATATCCTAGATGTTTCTTTACAACATTGATTGTTTAGTTCCTTCCATTAATACCCATTTTACTTCTTCATTGATACTTTCCTAGAAAGTGGACTGACACAGAAGGCCCTCAATGAGCACAATGTGGTACAAGGAGACAAGGACAGTGATGTCATGATGGGGGGCGTGGCCTCAGATGACGTCTCCGTGGGTGGGGAGACATATGGCACGTTCCTGAGCGGGGTCACGGACTGCTCCCAACCCGCTTTCGACCGGGTGAAGAGGTATTGGGAGTCCAACTCAGCTAGTCATAAAGAGGTATGTAATGCTGTGTAGATATTGTTGTTTAATAAATCATTGTCTAAAGTAAGTTCAGTAGTTCTTTTATGTGCCCATCTTTGTAATAAGGGATGCTCATTTTTGTGTAATTCATACGCTAGGTTCACCATATAAAGCACTTGATTATTCCAAAGCAATTTATATTTGACGGTCATAATGAAGATAGATGCCTGCCATATAGCTTCATGTATGAAGTTTTTGGAAAGTTGTTGGTTATTAAGAGTAATCTGTTTACTTGTATTGAGATTGATACCGTAAATCTCCATGTATAAGGTGCACTTTTTTTTTTTTTTTTTTTTTTTAAAGTTTTAATTTATGGCGCTATGCCTGGCAATGTCTCCCAGATCAGTAATCAGTGTGTTGACTCACCACTCGGAAACTACAACAACACTAAAATTTGTCTGTCATCTTGGTTTGAAAGTAATCTTTCTAATAGATCTCAATATGTAGTTTATAATAATAATTCCTCAATTTTTTTCATATAACAAATGGTGTACCACAAGGTTCTATCCTAGGACCTAGGTACTCTATTGTTTGTAATTTACATTAATGATCTTACACATTCTTCTAAAAATGACATTGTTACTATTATTGGTGACAAGTTTACAAGCACATATCAGCGCCTTTAACTGCATCTCGATGTTAAATGAAGGTCCTTCCCCGCGTGGGTTTTCGGCAACAAAACAACAACAAAACAATTTTTTTTTTTTTTTTTTTCCCTCCCTAAAATAGGGGTGCGCCTTATACACAGGTGCGCCTTATACACAGAGATTTACGGTATTTAAATGTTATAAGCTACTAAAATAGCTGCATTTGCTGGGCTTCACCTCCACCTCGTTTGAAAAATTACATGAATAAATTATATATAAACAAAAAGCTTATAAGCCAAAGATTATATGCTATTTTAGTGTCTGTCAAAGGAGTAACAGCTCTCTGAAAACTCAAAATCTAAATCTTTGAAAATCAGAAGTTGTTGACTTAAAATACAGCTATATAGGCAAGCAAGTCGGGTCCATATGTTGTATTGTAACTGCAGCAAATTTGACCATTGTTGACCAAGAATTTGGAGGGCTGCGGAAAATGAGGTTTTGATTTGCTTTTGTGCAATACTGAAAGGGAAAATATTGTATTCCTATATTCAATGTTCATTCTGCCTTTCATTGATAAAAGTTGCATTTTCATTGAATAGAGTCTTAAATATATTGTAACAATTTAGAGTGGTTAGAGTACCACTAGATGTAAGTAACTGTCTTTCACATTCATCTAATCAGATTTGTGCCGTATTAGCTGCTGTAACTGAAGTGATAAGAGAGAAGGGCGGAAAGGAGACAGAGACAGAATATTTTGCAGCATTGGTAAGAACTTGTTACATGATATTCATGCAATTACATATATTGTAACTGGCTTTAGTCACAGCAGACATTATTTTCTGAGTAATGTAGTTCTGTAGTTCTTTATAGCCTGTTCTTCATCTTTCCTTTTTCTTCTCTAAGCTTCTCATTTTTTCTCACTTTCTACCTTCCCTTTCTTAATATGTGCCATAATTTTTGTCGTTAGTTACGTCATGCTATTTAATCCTGACATGTACTTTTCAATTTATAGTACTAATAATATTATTTTGTGTAGTAATTTATAGTAATTTGTTTATTAAAAAGTATGCATCGCAGCCTAGGGGCTGAATTGTACAATCTTTTTACAAAAGTAATTTACTTGATTAAAAAATACCCCCAAAATCAAAAAGATACAAGTAAACAATATGCAATTGTAAGGAGCACATGTGAGTTTACCACTAAATAAGTAGTATGTTCTATCTTTTTGTTGTAAAATAGATCGTTAAAAGGTGATTTATTTTTGTTCATATTGTTTTGTAGATGACCACATTAGACACAGTAGATGATGAAGAAGCTATATCAGCTGTCCTTTTTCTTTTATCACTCATCATCAAAAGGTATGTATAACAAACTAATTTCATTTCTGTTTCTCTTCTCCATCCTTTGGCTTTACCTGTATTGCTTCTCAATTCTTCTACTCTTACTACTTCTGCTACCGCTCCTGCTGCTACAACTTCTGGCACTTATTACTACCATTAGTCTTATCTTCTATTTCTACCTCTAAAACTACTGTTGCTATTTTCCACATTAAGTATAGGTATATCTTCTTTTCCTATCCTACTACACTGCTACTTTTATTAGCACCAACTAAATACTACTGCTTCTATTACAGCCAATATCTATTCCTTGACAGCTACTGCTTTTGCAGCTACTATTTTTATAGGGCGTTGCAAGAGAGTTATGATTGATTGCAAGTTGCAAAATTTGCAACTAATATTTGCAATCAATTGCAACTCAATTTTTTTGCAACGCCCCACTAGTCTCCTGAATTTCCTAGGATTCTGTAAGGATTAAAGTTTTAACTATTAAATTAGGTTGACTAGATCTAGCATTTATGCTCCCCCCTCTCTCTCTCTCTCTCTCTCTCTCTCTCTCTTATGGGGTGTTGCAAGAAAGTTGAGTTGCGATCAATTGCAAATTTGCAATTATTCACAAGACTTATACTTGATTTGGGGGATTTGCAATTGACTGCAACTTTCTTGCAATACCCCATAAGTCTTTTTGTCTTATTAGTATCACAAATATACTGCATTTATGTTCTTCTGTTTTAATTGGTTTGAAATTTATCGTCACCAGGGTGCCAGCATCCATCTTAAAGCTGAAGTTCTCAGTATGCTGCCAGACCCTTCTAAAGATCCTAGCTGTGCAATCCTCATCTCCGACTGCTGCCACTGCGGTGGTGCGTTCGGCTCTCTCCTGCCTGAGTACCATCCTGCGGGTCCAGGACCTGATCGTGTGGTCCGACTCCTCTACGCTTCAGATCTATCACGGCATTCTCAACTATACGGTCCATTCAAAACCAAAGGTGGGAGAAATGTTGTAAATAATAATAATAAAACTCAGTTTTTATATAGCGCTTATTACAATCACTAAGCGCTTCCAAACTTGGAGATTATTACCCCGGCTTTAGCTGTGCTGCCATTACAACGCTCTAGCATTTCAAAGAATTAATTCCTGCTAAGTACCCATTTCGTCACCTGGGTTGAGTGGGGCAAATGTAAATCAATGTCTTGCCAAAGGACATTAATGCCATGGCGGGTCTTGAACCGCGGACCTTGTGATCGACAGTCCGGCGACTTAACCACTTGATCACGGCACCTCTACTTTCATAATGTTGAGGGTAGACTTTTTGTATTGCCGGTAAATGTTTCAGATGAATATCACAAAGTCTTTAACTGTCTTCCTCTAATTGAACAAGCATAGACCAAAATGTTTAGCCGAGAATACCCTTATTGTTGTAGCTCTTATATTGTATTTTGGTTTTTAATGTTTCATTGTTGAGCCTTTAATTGTTGTATCACCACTGATCTGCTTTATTGTGAGCCATTTCTGGATTTATTATGCATGTACAGGTTCTATTCACCTGGTTGAAATTCTAAATATCACAAAATAAAAATTATCTTAGAGTAAACAAACAACTAAGTGTCTACTTAGGGGAAATGTATTAGGCTGCCTCCTGGATCAAATTAATTTGACTACATGTGTGGTGTCAAAAACTATCAATAATTTACCTTAGAAGATAAATGAAATCTTTGATGTACAATTAGAATTGGTCATGGCAAGAGCTCTAAGTTCATTTTTGCATCCCCAATCAGGTACGCAAAGCTGCCCACCATGCTGTGTGCTCGATCTTGAAAGGAAGTAAATTCATGACCTTGCCTGACCCGCCTTCCCATCATCCCGCAGCGGGGACGACTTCAAAATTCTGTGTGCAGCAGATTGAGCAACATGGAGGTGATTTATGCTAGAGACATTCTTGGAATTATTTCAGAGGGGAAAGTATTTGGCTTATTTTGTGATCTGATGTGGATTTGTCCCCTGCTGATAGGCAAAGTTGACTGAAGATGGTAGTCAAAGTGCACAAAAGACCATTAAGTGAAAATTCATCAATTAAAATATCAGTATAACTTCATAATACAATAACTTATCCTTCATCATAACATATGGTACATAAATCATCAACAGTTTGGCATTCTATTATTTGTAAGTTTTGATGATAATTTATTATTGAAAAAATGAAGGTCTGTCCAAACGATTTGAGAAAAGACTACAAATTTCCCCAGTATTCTAAATGCTGTATAAATATGTCACCCAAGGGGCTTCTAGCAATTGTGAGGGGAATGATACTGTGGACCAAATTTGCTTCATTGCAATTCCAAAATGTCAAACAGCACCTATAATTCACCATTCCATACAATCAATTCATCTATGACTGTTCATTTATGATACACCTATTCTATTGTTTGTATTTCTTTTGCTGCAGGTACTGGAGAGGCAGGAACAACATGTCATGTTCTGAGCCTTCTCAAAGACAATCTTGTGACCTTTCCCAAGAACCACCTCAAGACGACATGTGAAACTATACTAAAGGTCATGACCCTCAGCAATGTGGTGAGTAATCAGATTAGTTTCATATGTGAACTGTCTCCTTCATTTGATAGTTCACCATCATTCGGAATCTCCTCTAGGCCTGTTCTGATGAATTTGAGGTTTCACCAGTGGACCTTTTATCTCCTGATACGTATAGTTTGTGTTGGAGCGATTCTGCAGTTTAATAGATAGAAGCAGATGTTATACGCTTAAAATCTGTCCAACTGTTGTTTTTTTCTGCAAGGATGATAATTAACCTTGTCTGCTAGTATATAGTAATATAATTAAATTGATTAAACTGACATTACCCTATACTTGAAGCTTTGGATACATACTCTTCCCCCAACATCTCTGTCCACCAACATCTCTGTCCATTCTAGTATCCTATTCTCCTAAAGAATTTGATGTAGTGGTCATATTCAGGTTGTTGTCTCTCTAAAAATAATGCTACTCAATTAATATCTTATATTTTGTCTTTGTATTCTATTTTCTAGTTCCTAGCTTGTGACATCTGTTTCAATGAAAGCACTCTCTTGCATGTTTCTTTTTCTTGTTGATCTGGTGTATTCTTGTCCTGGTTTTGGCAGGTCTGGTGTGGTGTGTTTACAGTGCTATATAAAAAGACTATGAGATAAACTATGTGCAGCTAAGCACTACTAATCTTCCACCAGACCTCTATCTCGGCTCATCAATGCCCTCTACTACTGTGATCAAAGTCAGATTATTGTATTTTTTTATAATTTGATGCATATTCTCTTCGTCTTTGTATTCCATCTTGTATTTGCCAGCTTGTGACATCAGTGTCAATGAAAGCACTCCACGGCATGTTCACCATGCAGCCAAGCCCAGCTAGTCTCCCTGCAGACCTCAATGCTCAGCTCATCAATGCTCTCTATGACTATCAACCTGGAGAGAGTGATTCACAAGCTATGCAGGCATGGCTGGCTGTCATGCAAGAAGCTCATCTCAATCTCTTCAGGTATGTATGTCACACTGTGTTGTACCACATGTTATTCCATGGACATCATAAAAGTTCAAGAGCATTAAAGTTATGTTTCACACCAGCAGTGGATAAATTTGTCAAAATAGGCAAATTTCTTTTCTAGAAGCTGGATTGCCTTAAAGACCCTTTTGCAACCAACATCACATTCTGTAGAACTTTGCAGGAATTATGAATATGTCATGTATGTCCTTTCTGTGAAAATTTTAACGTTAGCAGTGTCCTAATATTCAAATAATGCAAGGAAGCCTGTTTACTTGCTAGATTTCACTGTCAGACACTATTGAGTGACTGGCTATTTTTCTTCTTTGATAATAACATGCATAAAATGAGCTGTAAAGGGTACATAAGCATTTGTCTACATCAATAACCCACTTCTTGTGATGGCCAAACGTAAATGGGATGAAGGTGAACTTGTACTCATGACGATCTCGTGAAAAAAGGCCCTGTTTACTTCTGAATTCTCCTATTCCGTCATTGTTACACAAGGCACATCTTGTTTCCATCGGCATCAATATAAATTCAAATTCCGTTTACCTGCTTTTTCTTGACAGACTTGATCAGAAGACGTGTATCAGTCATCTGCCTCGTCTCTTTACATCAGCCATGAAATGTTTCCTGTCCAACAGGGCTGAAGTGGCAGTATCTGCTACAGGGGTACTCAAGGTATGTCTCCAATTCCTCATAGGGTTTCGTTTAGAGCTTGATAGAATTGCTTCATTACTGCTGTAACCTTCTCAAGAAAGCTCAGATTTTGTAGCATGACATATTGTTGGTGTTTTGAAATGATTGGCTGCCAACTGGGAGGGAATTCCTTGTTTTCTGCTTTCAGTTCGTATTATCAACCCGTTTGTTTTCTGAAAACATGTATATATGAGCATGTCAAATACACTCTATTCCTAATAATTTTAGATTTGGAGATTCCTTACTTTTGCAGTGGTTAGCAGGTATGGAAAGGGCATGATATTCTTTTTATGAATATGTAGTCATAATAAATACCAGTCGATCACTAAAGAGATGAAGACATTACAATATTCTTTGAAAGTTTCTCTTGCAGAACAAAGTCTAGCAGGACAAAATCCAAACAAGTAACTCATAATTTGAATTCCTATCTTATTTCTAAATTACCAATCCGTGGTTTATATCTTTGGTCTTCCTTCTTTGTCTCTACCAGACACTGCTCTTAGAATGTGTGAAACCAGCCAAGGAAAACATCGCCAAGCAGATGGGTGCCAACGCTCCTATCAGGAAGATGTTTCAGTCCATAGAGGGCGGGCTCTCCTACAAGTTCCACTCATCGTGGGGTCTTGTAATGAAAGTCTTGGCAGCCTTTTTTGAGGTGAGCTTCTTTTTCTGATACTTTCTGAGCTAGTAGGATAGCATACCAACGAAATACCCTACGCTGCTATAATCCAAAGTGTTTAGTATTGCGTTAGGTTATTTATGAAGCTTTATTTAATATGATTGTGAGGTAAAGATGTTGTTATGTGTGGGATAGATCTGATGAAAACCTCTCTATAAGTAATTTTTTTTAAATCGATTGTGGTGTTATATATGGTGATTCTAAAACATAAATTTGATAACTGTATAAAGATTGTGTTCTTAAACCTATTTCTGCAGCACCCCCAGCCACACACTGGCCATGGAACGTTTGTGTTCCATGGCTGAGGGTGCATTAGAAATAGGGTTAAGCTTATGATATTACCACATAAGCGATTGTGATTAGCTATATAAATGCAATAAAACATGCATACACAAACAAGTAAGTGTTGGATGAAGATTTATAATTGATAAAAAAGTAGCACACTGCTGGATAAAAGAATATATGTACCTTTCAGGCGTTTGGTGGCGAGGGTCACAGCTTTATGTCCAAGTGTCTTCAGACCATGTGTGACCTTCGGGGGTCACAGCACTTTGCATACACTCAGGAGCTGGATAAGGCCATTGGGGCAGCCATCTTGGCTATGGGGCCTAGACTTGTGCTCCAGGCTGTTCCACTGCACATCACAGGAGATGAGTAAGTGATGAATTGAATCATATATTGCCATTATGAACTGAAGATGTAAACTAGATGCCGCTTAGTAAGATTCATATCAGAGTAGATTCATGAGGAAGCGTGTTCCAAGGTATACCATTTAATTTTTTTTTTTTTTCTTCTGCAAATCAGTTTAATCTTTAGTATTCTTTAATGGAAAATAAAATAAAACTTAGGAGAATATATAATTGATATCGAGGAAGCTAATCACAAGTATTTCAGCAGTTTGGCAGTTTTACTTCTTCTTGAAGTCTTTCTCCCCTCTCTCCCCCTCTCTCCCCCCTCTCTCCCTCCACCACTCGCTCTCTCTCTCTCTCTCTCTCTCTCTCTCTCCCTCTCTCCCTCTCTCTCTCCCTCTCTCTCTCCCTCTCCCCTCTTGTTCTCCTGCACCCCCCCCCCTCTCTCTCTCTCTGCAGTTTCACCTTCTTTTCCTCTTCTTTTGCCTTTGCCTTTTTTTTAAAATTATTTATTAACTCATCAATTTTATGATGCACAATATTTAATTTGATTTAGCTTTTCTGGGATCTTGTAATTTATTCTGTTGCATTCCTAGATTTGCATATTTTATGAATATACTGAATGAATTGACCTTGTATTCTTCATTAATTGTGACTACAAATAATGAACATGTTCTTTCTTTTTCCATTCTTGTACCACAACAGAGACAACTATGATTTCCCCCGGAGCTGGTTGATTCCTGTGATACGAGACAATGTAGCAAACACACAGCTCTCTTTCTTTACCAAGTATTTCCTACCACTAGCAGCGAAACTCAGAACAAGATGTAAGACCTCCTTTGTATCAAACATTTTTGTATGCTTTAGAGTAGCCATGTCTATGATTTCAGTCATAATTTGTTTCACATTGCTGTTAACAAAGCTTCTTACAATAGAGAATCATTGAACATTTCATGATAATGATCCTATTAGAGTGGTGATGTCACTACAATATATCCTCAACTCATGCGTGCAATAAAATAACACAAAAAGAAATAAGGTATGGGAGAATGACTGCTTAGCAAAGTTGGTATTCTCACATTCCAACTCCATCAAAAATTTATTTTCTGATCAAACCAAATCAAGAAAGTATCTGGAATGCACCTTCATCACTTATTGGCATCATACTTTGCTTTGGAGCATCCATTATAATAATAATAATAATTGTAATATGGATATTTATATAGCGCCGGTATCCGCCAGGCTCTGACGCTCATGGCGCTGTACACATATTACCCTGGTTGTAGTCGAGCTGCCAGAGTAACTAGCGGTCAAGCATATCAGGTACCCATTTACACCTGGGTGGAGAGTGGCAAATGTAGATTAATGTCTTGCCAAAGGACATTAGTGCCGCGGAGGGGCGTGAACCCCATACCTTGGAATCTGCAGTTGGGTGACTTATCCACTAGACTACAATACCTCTTTCCTCACCTCTTATTGAAATGAATAGTCCTATTTATGAAATTTCCATCATCTTCATAACATTTATAGCGCTGGAGTTGACGGAGCAGGGGAAGAAGGTGGAAGGCAAGACATACGACGTGCTCCAGTCACAGATCTGGTCCCTGCTCCCTGGATTCTGCAAGAACCCAACCGATATAGCTGCCGGAGCCTTCAAAGGCACCGCCAAGATCTTGGGAACAGCACTCAATGAGAGACAGGACTTACGACTGGACGTGTGTGCTGCCATCAGGAACCTCATCACAAAGAATATGGAGCATGGTGAGACACTTTAAATCCCCACTGTACTACTTATAGCTAATTGCACCCTCCATATAGCAAACAATACCTAATTGGTGACCCTTGGTCCCCCGTGATCCTCTTTTACTTATGTTAACTGAGAACTGATTTGATGAGATAAGCACCTGTCCAGTGACCCTGCGAGGTGGTCTAATCCTTCCTGTAAACTAGTACAGATGGGCTTTAAAGATGATTATGATATATTGCCTTGCTGTTCATGGTTGTTAGGGAAAATATTCTTATCAGTTTAAAAGGTCAAATGACACTGGACACCCGGAGTTAACTTTCACAAGCAACTCACAAGTCAAATATGAACCTCTATATTTTACAGCGTAATTTTAGAAAATGATAATGATATTCCGGTGATTTTATGTAAATAGTACATAGATTTATGTAATCAATTGTGCTTGCTTGCAAGTACAAGTATATCAATATTGAGATCAAGGAGAAATGAAATATTATGGAGCATTGAGTAAAAGCTAGGTCATGAGACTATTGTTGATAAGAAGTGGATGAGAATTTCAACCCAATATATCCTTGGGTCATTTATTATGAAATACATACAAAATTTAAATTGAGTAGATGGATGGCATAATTTTAGTACATACATGTCAAAAGACAATGGGACCTTCTGATCTGTGCTGTTGCAGTTCAAGATTTCATGAAAGACATTTTTACAACTTCTAGTTTAAATTACTTTATTTCTTCAGAGGTGAACCGAGCAGAGTTGGCCCGGTTTGATAAGAACTACCTACCCATCATGTTCAACCTGTACACCAGTGGAAACGCAAGACAAGATCCTTCTCTCTTCTCAGTCTTAGAGACCGTCAAGGTCTATCTTCAGATCGCAGACCCTAAGGTATGTTTAATCTTCTCTAGTTTTCGTGAGTCCACCCATCACTTTACAATATGACTGCACCTTGATTTAACAGAAATTAAAGAGGGCTCCTGTTTATCAGGATCTCTCTTCAGTCTAATTGGTCAAATTGAATTAGGTGGTGGTTATTTTACCTGACTGCTAAAGAAGCATAAATGCTTGTAAGTAAGCAACCAGACGGCCGACAGCTTTAGGTCCTCTCTGAGGTAATGAGGATTAATGCCTTACCAAAAGGCACTAGCGCATCGACTTGGTTTCGAACCCGAGTCACCGGATCACGAGACCACTGCTCTATTGACTGAGCTATCGCACCTCCACAGACCAACTGGTATCTCTTTGTGTAAAAGCATTCACTCTGTATTTCTTTCTAGTTTTGCTTTGAGATATTCTTAATTATTTTCTGTGAGAAGGTTATTTATACCCTATCATAATCAAGTAATTTAACACTGTTTTTTTTTCATTTCAGCTGATTTCTGCCATGTTAGACAAGGCGTGTCTAAAGCTGGACCAAGAAACAGCTGAACGTCAGCATGCTGTCATGGACCTCGTCATTGCCATGGCAACCCACCTAGATGCAGATCACATGACCAAGCTCTATAAGATGATCACTCCTATGTTAGAGGTAAGATTTTGTATTCTAGTAAATTATTTGAATTACCATGTCCCTTGAATAGGACTTGAGTTGTAGGTCCTCTGCTCTTCATTACAAGCATTTACAATGTGTGCATGTATACTTCCTTTCCAAGCAGACAGCTAGAAAACAATACAAAATAAAATACAGGTGAGTATCATATATTAATCATATTTAGAATAAAAATTAGATTTCAGCTGTTTTTTAAACAATGGAAGGTCCTTCTGTATAAAAACCTTAATTTATATAATACTCACCTGTATTTTTTTTTAATTCTCATCTAGCTGTCTGCTTGGAAAGGAAGTATACATATATTTTAATGATTTGTATTTTGTTAAAATATTGTTTATATGTTATATTTTTATTGTATTTTGAAATTAATAAATGATCGAACGAACAAAGTAATTGGCTTCATATTAAAGTTTATCCTGAATCTTGAATTCTACAGAGCACAGACCGTACCATGCAGAAGAAAGCATATCGAGTACTGGAGGAGATATGTGAAGGGGAATCTACAGCCTCGAAGGGTTTCCTTCAAGCTAACTTAGATGATCTTCAATCTGTTCTCCTCAAGTCCCTCTCTAGCTCATCACCATCATCCAAAGCAGTAAGTACATCATGCATTTAAAGCCCCACTGCACTACTTATAGCTACTTGCACCCTCTATATAACAAACAATGCATAATCGGTGCCTGTTGGTCCACCATGAACCCCTTGCAGGGAGGTCTAATCCCTCCATGCCAAACTAGTGCAGAGGGGCTTTAAAATTCTGCTCCTCAGAGAGCAAGAAACCTACAATCCAAATGAGCTGCAAATTGTCTATCATGTCTGAGCAAATAAGATTTTAAAAATGCATGGGATCATGCTGTACCCATCAAGTTATATAGTGTTTCTTTGTTTTAGTAGTTCTCAAATTTCCAAAGAGGGGTTTTAGGTCAAATAAATTGTAGAAGTTTAAGAAGATCTGAACCTTCCTCTCAGTTTCCATCTTTGTTTCTCTTGAAATTACTATGATTGATAAAAATGGAAAGGATTAAATGCATGATTAAACATGGATCCCTACCCCTTTATTTCCTTCTAATTTATAGAGGAAAATAAATACAGATCATTTAATTACTCTAGTCATGCAGTCGTTCATTGAATTCCTTTTCTATCTTTCCTCCCAAACTATAGCCTAGACTAAGGTGCTTACATCACATTGTAAAGAGCCTACCAGGAGAGAACGAAGCTTTCATAGTCGCTATACTACCAGAGATCATCTGTCATTGAAACAATACTCTCTCTGCTATCTCCCCTCCCTATCTATAGCCTAGACTTCGGTGCTTACATCACATTGTAAAGAGCCTACCAGGAGAGAATGAAGCTTTCATCGTCGCTATACTACCAGAGATCATCCTGTGTATCAAGGAGATCAACCAGAAGGCCAGAGCATCGGCCTTTGGTCTCCTGGTGGAGATTGGAAACACCATGCTCAAGCACTCGGATCAACCCAGAGAATGTAATTATGATAATTATTCCATTGTTAGCTAATTTTCAAATATTTAATGATTTTAACATTGTGTTATAAGTGTACCTTTTGAATTAGTAGACACATGTAGTCTATAAAACAACATGATATATTGCATATGTGAAATGTGTCACCACACAAGGATGTATGGGATTGAAAATTTCTATCTGAATACAAATCATTAATCGACAAATACATTAAATTGGATTGCTTTTCATTAAAGCTGAAAGCAAGGTTCATTTTGTGAATATAGTAACATTTGAGAATGTCTCTGCTATTCAGTTTGCAAAATGACAGTTTTTTTACAGCGTGGGTTTTCATCTGCCTTGAGAAGACATTTATCCAGAAAGGGAAACTTGAACTTAAAGTCATTAGCTTTCCAAGTTATCAACAAATATATCAAGGCGATTCTGAAGTGGTGTTTCTTGTATATTCTCTGATGATCTGTTATATGTTTTTTTTTTGTCAGTGTGTGTAAGCAAGTACTTGGAGATGTTAGCTGCTGGTTTAGCAGGGTCACCCCACATGGTCAGTGCTACCGTCCTAGCTCTTACAAGGATCCTCTTTGAGTTCAAAGGTCAGTGTGACAACCAGGATGTCATCTATTTTAGTTGATATACCACGTTTAAAGATTTCTAGGCCTCTGATTGAGCAAAACCGCAGGCATGAAATTCACTTCTGACTGCTGGGCAGTATAGCGAACTTTGCCGGGCCTAGATTTATTTGCATCTACAATGCCAGGACATATTTTTTGCTATAACAATAACTACGCAGTGATGACCGTGTCTCAGGGCACAGTGCAGTTTCAAGACCACCTTTGGAAATATTTTTAACCATGCCCCCTCAAAGCAGCAGTCAATATTTGTATTTCTTTGCTGCTGGTTATATAATCTATAAAATAACACTTTTCTTAATTCAATAATTTGGATTTCTAGTGTATATATTCCTTGAACAAGAATTACCCTTTTTATAATATTGTCATTCTCTTAATAAGTTCATAATCATGTAAAATAAACAGATAAAAACTGTAAAAACAAGAGACTTTCACAGCAGAAACTTTTGTGACTTGTAAATAATAGCCATTTTCACAGCAAGTAACTTGCAGTTGGCAAAAAAATCAGTGATGTGTACTGTGTGATTCAATATTTCAATTATATGAATTTTGTGTGAATATTAACGACTAGCGAAATGTGTGAAAAGAATCTGTTTTGACAGTACAATCGATGCTAAGTTCTGACAGAATTGCCCTTTTCTCTCCTAGACATCATGCGAGGCCCTCTATTGGAGCAGTTGGTAGATGCTGTGGATACTCTGATGCAGGCTAAGGGTAGGGAGGTGCTCAAATCAGCCTTGGGACTCATCAAGGTTTTATGTACTGTCATCCCTGATGCTGTCCTAGCCCCACATGTAGCAAAACTGGTTAGTCTGTGTCTTTCATTCTCTTTTGTCTGTTTGAATACTGCTTAATCTTGCTTCTTTTTTTGAGACCACATAATGCTAGATTTGCATTTTTTCTTTTTTCCTTCTCCAAATTAGGTGGGCCTCGTTCATATCTTGTTCCCTCAAATTTTGCAACCTCCCTTTCTGTATCTACATCTCTTTGTTTTCATGCCTGTGTATCTTTCTTCTATCTTACTCCTACATCACCTTCATTCAATTTCTTTTTCGATGTCTTGAGAGCTCGCTGTATATTTGTCAGGAAACTTTTACACACAAATTATTTTCCCGTTCCCAGTGTTTATTAAAAGCTGCATGTTACTAATGAATGTACCGAATTCCTTTTCAGGTTTTTTATGTTATTGATACGTTGCAAAACTGATTGATTACTTGTTCTTTTAATGACATAGATTTGTATGCAGCTTGCAGTCATTTATATGAGTTTCTGTTTAATCCCATTTAGATTCACTGTATAGCTTGTTTGAAGGAAGCTAACAGGATCGGTTGTGTCTTGCAGTCATTGATATGAGTCTCTGTTTAATCCCATTTAGATTCACTGTATAGCTTGTTTGAAGGAAGCTAATAAGAGGAACCTGAGAGTACCCATCAAAGGAATCTATTCTCGTCTCGTCCGCAAGTTTGGGTAAGCTCCTAGAAATCCTTAAGAATTCTCTTGCAGGAAAACGAAATAATTGTAATTTAGAAGCTATTTCTAATCTCTAATATAGCTTTTTTATTATTATTAGCTCAGTTATCATGCAATATAACCTATAGACAAATATTAATTTGACAGAAATTCTTGAAACCCACCAAGGCCCTTCTCTACTTGTTTGTATTGATAGCTGTCCTTGAAAGGATTAACTTGAATAGACTGGACAATATTCATGAACAGAATTAGTTAATTCTAAATCAGTTTAAATGACATTGCAGGGGCAAAGTATTTCTTGCTCCCCTTTTTATGCTAGCCTAAATTATTAACTTCATAGGGAGAAAAAGATTTCATTAAACTAATGGCTATGAAGAAATAGAGCACATTTGTTGTCAGTTGTTATGAGGTTGATAAATTGTCAAGGGAAGAAATATTTCAAAAAGGTTTGTTACATGTCAGTGGTTCAACAGCCAGATTGACTCTCCAGCAAGAACTCCTCACAAAGATACCTAGTCTTGTTTCATAGAAATTTTGGAAGTTCTGAAGTGGGCAAAAAGTTATATTCAGAATTTATACTATTTTAACCCTTCCACTCTTAAGATACAAGATGATTCAAAAGATGATCCCAGAACAACTTAAAAACGGTTCTTGAATATCAAGGAGGGCAAAAAAAACATTTTTAAAAATCATTTTTTATTTTGCTGTCTAACCCATCTCAAAATCCTCCAGATACAAAAGATTTGTAAGATGATCCCAGACATTGTCAAAAGATGGTCACAAAAAAAGTCAAAAGGTTTATTTTATATTTTTGGGAAATTTGCTGTCTTTCCCTCTCAAAACCTCTAGATACATGCATGAAATGAGTTGCAAGATTTTTTATCACAGACACCATCAAGAGACGGTCACAACATTTAACAAAAATTAAAGGGTTCATTCAAGATCTTGAGTTTGCTGTCTTCTCTCAAAATTTATCCAGGTACGAGATGATTCGCAAGATGATCCCTGAAAACCAACAGAAGATGTTGCACAACATCAAGAAGACACAGGAGAGGACAAAGAGACACAAGGCTCTCAATGCTGCATCCAGGCAGGGCGACCAAGAAGGGGAAGAGGAGGAGGACGAAGAAGGATTTGATGCCCTGGTACCTCAGAAACCCAAGGCAGAAAGGTGAGAGCAGGCCTGATAAAAACCCGATTTAAATCGGTTTCCCCAATTTTAAAAATATTTGTTTCCCAATTAAAAAAAAAAATTACCTGATTTCTTTTTTCTTCCCGATTTTTCCCTTATTTTTCCCTATCATTTCCCAATTTTCCTTACTCAAAAGGGGGGAATGTTGTTAGATGCCATTTTTCCCCCCAAATCCTCTCCTTTCTTTCTTTTTTTTTTACTCAAGAGGGGCGTGGTTGAGGAAAAAAACAAAACCTATTATTTTTTTAGTGCTCACTATCACCCCTGGGTGAGAGTTTAAAGAGAGTTGTTCTTATGCAGTGAAACCTGTCTATAAAGACCACCCTAGGGAGACAAGAAAGTGGTCTTTATAGGCAGGTTGTCTTTAAGTATAGATTCCTTTAGTACATTTTTTAATGAGAAAACCTTATCAAGGGGGTAAGAATGTGGTATTTCTATACAGGTGGTCACTAAAGCAGGTTTGACTGTACTTGAACTTGAACTTTATTATTCAAATCATCATCTTATAAATAGTTTCATATTTACATAGCAAATGTGATACAAGGATGTTGCAGCAAGGTAATGGGAATCAGTCAGTAGAATTAATGTGCTGATTGTGTCTGACTTCTCATGGAATCCATAGATCACACACTTCAGAAAGATAGGATTTGATGTATAAACATAGCTGACTAGAATGTAAATTGTTGCATTGTGACAGGATTATTAAAAGGATTAAAAAAGGTTATCTCACCATATCATAGTGGAATGAAATTTAAGTATCCTCTCTCTGTCTGTTTGACAACAAAAATGGAAAGAATTTTATGAATATATGTTTTAAATGTAACAATTGTTTGTGTGTAGTAAAATGTCTCCAATTTGTGCTTCTACCCACTCATGTTTAAAGAATGTTCATTAGTCCATTGCCAATAAGCACTGAATGGTTGTTGTATTAAGCTCTGGGGAAATAAGAGAACTCGGTAGTCAACAGGTCAAAGTTGTGTTTCACACTTCTCCATCAATCTCTTTAATATTACAGCATCGAGGAGATTCTCCAAGAAACAGACTCAGAGAACGAGGTGGACGATGAGGACGCCAAGGATGCCAGGTCAAAGGTCAAAGGTCGCAAGGCCAAGAAGCTCGCGGGTCAGCGAGGCAAGGCGTGGTTGAAGGAAGGGGAGAGGGAAGATACTCCTCTAGACTTCTTGGACGCCAGTGTATCAAGAAGAGTGCTCGGTAAAGAAGGAACTTACACTGTTTCTTATACTTTGACCTTTGACCCTTAAATTGCCCTTATACCGCCCTTGTACCTAATTGCAACCCAAGCAAATTCCCTACTTCTATTCCAAATATAGCCAGAGAAAATATTGCTTGGGACAGATGTCAACGATTTCTCTGTATATTCTTGTTTGCATGTATTTATCATGAAATCTAGACTTGGCCCATAAACAAGTATTGGTATACTTGCATTGGTTATTTCTCTATTGTGATTATATATTCAACATCATTTGGTCCTTCTTGTTTTGGCCCATCAAACCTGTCTTTGCTAAGGAAGCTCATTGAGCCAGTTACATCAAGTATTAGGTCGAGACTCCGCCCCCTCCCCCCCCCCCCCTAATATATCGAGTCATTTTGCCTTATATCATAAGTAGTATAGGTTCAAGGCGAGAGTTAGGGTTAGGGTAAGGCCATATTATTTTGGTTAGGGTTGAGGTTACCTGCGTGGTGGGATGTTCTGCAGTTATGTCATTTCTTCATTGTAATTAAATCGTTTAATCCTTACCTCCTATCAGCCACTAAGCCTGAATCAGAGGAAGCCCAGGCCATAGGTAACATCAAGCATAACTTCAAGACCCTCCCCGACGGTAGGCTCCTTATCGCTGAGATGGAACAAGAGGAAGAGAAGACCAAGGGGAAGAAGAATCAAGGAGGGAAGGCTAGAGGAGGAGGAGGAGGAGGAGATGATGATCTGGAAGACATGATGGATGATGAGTTAGCCAAGGTCAGTGAAAGTTTGGTGTGAAACCAAGGAAGAGGAATTTAAGATACCGGAGCTTTAAATTGTTTTAGGCCGTAATGCAAAGTCAAGCCCAAGAGTGGTGAATTCCAAGATTTCACCAACAAAATAAAGAAAAAGAATCCCAGTGAAACTCATTTGTCCACCTGAAGACTGGGAAGACTGCTGAATACTGGAAAGCTTGGAGAAAGGCCATTAACGAAAAGAAACATCCAACCCTACAGCATGTAAGAAATAAACGTTAAATGACGATGATGATATTCACCCACCCAGCCCCCTTAAAAGGACAATTGTGGAGATAAATGATGACAATTGAGTCTTTTTTGCATTCTTGTATAATACACAATTTTGATCAATGAATATCAATGGTATGTGGGTGACTATATACTTTACTCGTTGATTAATGCATTAGAGCTGTGACTTCGACAGACTTCTCCCCCATATAATTTTGTGCATGTCTCTAGTGAGCAATTGGTGGCTCCTTTGAAGATCTACAACATCTGTCGAACAAATATTATACTGTCACTTTGTATAGATCAGGGCACCATCTTTTAAATCAATCGCAAGTCCTCTTATCAATTGCAAGTTTGCAGTCTCTTATCTCTTATGTACATAGTTGCGATTGATATCAATTGCAAATAAGTTACCATGATTAATATCAACTCTTTATAAGATGGGTCCCTTGGGAGTGTTTCACAAAGAATAAGATTGACTTTAAGTTGGACTTAACTATTGCAGTCTGTTTATGCCACTGTTTGCTCTCACCATTATGATCTTTAGATAATATTTTTGCCTTCAATAATGAATTATCAAAAAGTGTAATTTCTGTAGATTTATGACCATGATTTATACATCCCTTGAGAGACCAATGCCAGTAAATGGTGAGAACAAAAAGTGGCATGAATGGCCTGCCATAGTTAAGTCCAACTTAAAGTCAATTTCAGTCTTTGTGACACCCCCCCCCCCCTGAGCTTCACCATCTTTTATTGTAAAAGTAATAAGTAAAAAATGCATTAGTTTTTATTTATTTCTCATATTTTCTTTCAGTTTCACAAGACGACAAAGAGGAAGCTGGAAGACCTCAGTATATCAGACGATGAAGATGAGACGGCTAACAAGTATAAGGGTCAGTATCATAAGTAATTTCTTCCTACCGGGTACCCATTTACTTTCACACCTGCGTGGAGAGTGGCAAATGTAGATTATTGGCTTGTCAAAGGACATTAGTGCCTTGTGATCCACAGTCTGGTGACGTATCCACTAGACCAAAACACCTCTAGATATCTAAGAATCATATCCTTTGACCCCAAAGTGACATAAATTTGACATGTATTTTTTTGATGTCTTCCCTTGCAGCTGGAGGTAGTGGTATCCATCGACCTCTTGGGGTTCCCAAGAAGCAGAAGCCGGTAATGAAACCCGGTCAGGAATTTGCAGCAAAGGTAAGATTTCAAATATTTCAAATACTTGTAGAAAGCTTAATGGTTGGTTTGCCTTAGCCATCACTTAAATCCTACCTGAGAAATAACCGGGAGAATAAGGATTTGCTGGATGTAGCAATGGTTTAAAATTCAACTGACATTGGCTACGGACAAACCTGAGTTTTTCACAGTTTGCTCTTATAAATATCGTGAACAGATCATGGTCACATTGTGCATTAGGACCAACTGCTTATCGGAAATTTGTAGATAGCCAAATGATTATGAAACTAGTTAAATTATGTACAGAACAAGTAGAATAGATTCAGTATTTGAATCAACTATTTTAGAGTTCATGAAAGTGTTAATCAAGTGTGCATTTGCAGGTTCTGAAAGACCATGTCCTTGTTTTGCTATAAATTTATTCGTGTTCATAATTCAAACATTTGAACATTATCTCTGAATATTCATTTTTCTTCAAATTTGTAGAAGGCTGGTGGCGACATGAAGAAGAAGGGAGGGCAGGATCCATATGCTTATCTTCCACTCAACAGACAACAGCTAAATAGAAGGTAAGAATCATTAAATTCATTTAAAAGAAAACATACAAATGTATTTTCAGTACTTACTGCGATGACTCTCATCTTCTTCCTTGATGTTTGTTGCTCTTAGGTAGCCCTTTATATCTGCTTGGCTCCTCATTGTTGTTTTGTTACTGTCAGGTTATTTTACTTTACTTTCATAGGTTTTGATTGTATAGGAGTTCCGTTTCAAAAGGCAAATGGCCTATGCAGCTCCTCTCCACATTTTCATTTTCATCTTGGTCTTCTTTTTTTTTTTTGGGGGGGGGGGTGGTTATGATGTACTATAATGTTCTCATTCTTTGATGCATTCAATTGCACTTTTATGCCAGTTTTTGTTATGTATTGACATTATTTATGATTTTTAATGGAATGTGGAAAATAAAGTTGAAGATAAATTTGAAGTAAGAACTTGAATTAAAAAAAATACAGGTTTATGATTAGAGTGGTTTTACTCTAATGGAAAAGGAGTTCCAATGACTAATAAAAGAGCCCTGACATGTAATGTTAATGTGTCATAACATTTTTTCTAATGATTACGTTTGATGATACTCTCTTCTTTTTATCAGAATGAAGAAGAAGACAGCTGGTCAGTGGAGTTCATTGGGTAAAGGAGGGAGCAAGGTGGCTATGAAGAAACTCAAAGCAAAGAAGAAACGATGATGACCTTCCGAGGACCATCTTCAGGAGACAACTGAAATCCAAAGAATAATATTGTATCTGTTTGCCTGGAGTCTTCATCTTTGCTTGTGCTTCCTGTATTTGCACACTAGTGTCAATGTGCAATCACAATAAGATGGAACTAAAGATCAATCGCAGTCATCAAATGTGATATAGATTTCCATTTTTCTTTCTGAAGGACTCAAAACCTTGTGCATCCTTTAGTCAGCATTGTAAGCCCAACCCAACATTTTTTGACTATTTTAGAATTTGTGCATGAATATAATCATGAATATTCTTCTCCAGATCTGTCATTTTTGCACATACAGGTACTTCTTTACATTAATGCACCTGTTAACCACAAGACAAGACCATTAACAAATTTTTAATTGCCATACTAGATTTGGACGTCCCGTCTTTCTCTTGATATGTTTAATAATTGACTATTTTTTATTGTCAATGTAAATCAGGTCCGAAAGAATTTATCTGCCATGATTGCAGTAGTAGATATAGTCCTCCTACTAATTTGAATTAAATCATGGAATACTACTGTTAGAGATGATTAGCCTTGTTTCAGTGTGTCCTTCACTTAGAAATAGTGAAAATTATAATGCTCTCAGTTTTTTTAAATGTATCTTGTATAATAATTGTTTTATCAATTGTATGCACTGGAGCTTGTAATATCTTTTTCCTTGTAACATTATTTTAGCACGGAATAGAATTTTGCATAAACATATATTTTCTTTTCTTGTGTATGGCGAAAGTACATGCATAGTATTATATAAATATGTGATTATGATTGAACAAGTAAAATTGCCTAAATGTCTTGATTTCATTATATTTACCAATAAATTCCTCTCAATTTTATGAATTTAGGTGGAATTGAAGATTTTAAAGTGTTCCCCAATACTGTAAAATTAGAGAAAGCTTGCTGTGATCCAATACCCACCTTTAAAGTAATAATAAACAAATAGTTTAAAGATTGCAGAAAATAGTCCACTCCACCCATACATTAAAACACAAGATGACTGAGAATGGTAAAATTCTATCATTTGAACCAAGAATTAACATTTACCTGTTGACTACTGCATTCTCTCATTACTATATGATTTATATAGGATGCACAAGGTTCCTGTACGTAGCGGGTTACATGGCTTCTCTAATAGACAAATACTTAAAAAGTAATACCTTGATCTTATTTGGTATCCCCCATATGAACAAATTCAGATCAATTATATAATAACTAACACTGTAGTATCTTTGTTATTATACTGATGATTTAATTGAAAGGAATGAGAGAAAAGAAAGGGGGAAAGAGACAGAGAGGGGGCGGGGGGGGGGGGGGGGGGAGGAGGAGGACGGGCAGAGAGAAAGGAGAAAAGTAAGAGGGGCAGAGAGAGAGAGAGAGATGATGGAGAGGTAACATGAGAGGGAGAGCTTCAAATATTTCTCACACTTGTTAAATTCACAATTTTCATTCACGATAACTCCTACACCTTCATTACATCACAATTATAAATACATGTAAAATGAAGTACAAATATATGCTGTATTTAATATAAGAATATATTTTATTTGTATTCATAGTCATTTCATTGCATTAAAACATTAAAACTCTTGATCTCAAATCTCAATACAAAATATTTAGCAATGGCACAATTGATTTTAAAAAAAAGTATTATAACACAGGACCCTGATTTAATGACCTCAAGGGTACTTCTTAAGCTTGGGATGTTTATGTTGAAAATTTGATCTGTAAGGTCCGTGGTTCACAAGGTGTATATTCAAAGCCCACACTTGATCAAATAGAAATTCATGTTAATGCCATGATGAAACAATACATTCATACAAAATAAACAAATCAACTAAGAAATTTAGCTGAAAAAAAATATGTAATACTGATTATCAGTAGTGATATAAAGGAACTACAAGGAAAATACAATGTATTTCAGGAGATTTCAAAAAGATATACATTACTGCTATCATTAAAAATACAGCGTATTATGAAAATTAATATGAACAATGTAGTAATTATCATAAGTACGTGTACTTTGGGAAATAAAGTTGCCATCACCATAGGCTATTATCATTGTTATCAATATCACTGTCGTATAATTTTTATTAAGTAAAGAAAAATAAAATGGAAAGCTATATAGCCAGAGATGCATACATGAGGAATATTAGATTCATACATTACATCAATATGAAAATACACTTACACAAAAAGAAATGCAAAAGATTGCACATTATCAAATATATTTAGTAACATATTAAAGGCCCACTGCACTACTTGTAGCTACTTGCGCCCTCTATATAACAAACAATGCCTAATCGGTGACCATTGGTCCCCCATGATCCTCTTTTTCTTATGTTAACTGAGAGCTGAGTTGATGAGATAACCAGCTGTCCAGTGACCTTGCAGGGCGCTCTAATCCCTCCTGTAAACTATGGCAGATAAGCTTTAAAATTGACAAACATATGAGCTAATTTCTATAGATCAGTAAGTGTTTTTTATGCATACTTGTACTTTTACGGCGTCAAGGTAGAACAAAACCCCCCAAAAGAGCTGAAGTCATAAAAAAATCAATCTGATAGCACAATACATTTGGTTATGACCTGTTGTATCTAGTTGAGGATTTATACATGTACATAATCCCGAGAGAAAAAGCTTGTCACTGTTAAATATGAAATAATGGCAGATAGACCCTGCGTCACACAATACAGTGTACCGGTACACATTACCAGAAGAATGAGTCGCGTTCAAGTAAAACCAATAGGCTCTGTGTCTTGTAGACGATGTACTTTTCCAAGTAGCAAAAAACACTATACACAAATCTTCATACAGTTAAACCTGCTTTTAAAAAGTGACTACCTGTATAGAAAGACCACTCTTTATAAAGACTGCATATTTTCTTTTCCTTGTGCAGAGTTTCCTCAAAAATCTGTATCAAATAAACTTGCACATAAAAGACAACCTGCTCATAAATGCCCCCCCCCCCCCTTTTTTGCCTCCCATTAGTGGTCTTTATGTACAGGTAACCGAGCAAATTTTGCCTGCTGCAATATTCAAAACCATGTTGAGAAGGTTTTGGGTGAGAGCAAAACATAAAGGAATAGTTGAGTTCTGTTGCGGAGGGCGCTACACAAAATAATTTTTGTGTGAATAATGATAACTGAAAGAACATAGGATTTAAATGACAAAATCATCTTTGTGTGATCAAAATCGGTTCAGAGACGGCTGAAATATATTTGTGTACCCGCCACCACAAATATTCGATAATTTGAAAAAGCCGTTGAAAAAACGAAATAGCGCCTTTTACGTTGTATTTCGGCCAATGCCGATGTTGGATTTTTTGTTGGCTTTGTCATGTTGGTTAAATTATACGCACAACCAACCGGCCCATGTTTTGTTATCATTAATTAATTAATTAATTAACGGTCACCGTATTTTTTTGAAAGTGGAGCTGAATTGGTATGATTGTATTGGCTAAATTTTACACATTTTGGGGTCTAAAATTACCTTCATAGCAACTTTAGGTCCCAAAAGGACACTAGAAATATCATAGATAAGAATAAGAGCAAAAAGTATGCACTTTGAAGGCATTTGCGGTGTGAAAACAGAACTCAACTATCCCTTTCACTCGACTTGATCAACCTGTGTGAATGTAAAAATAAGTTGCACATTGATATGACACAATACAAGACTATGTTTTCTGAGTTTCATTCCAATTCCTTCTTCACTATTGCTTTTATATATTCATTTGTCTTTTTACCCAGGGTAGCCTGGTCAGTTATTCTGTAGGGCCCTGCACACACATGAAATGCAACATTCACATATCTTCTGTGACATACAGGTAGTGACAGAAAATTACTCAGCACTGGCTAGCTTCAATACTCCGTCATTGGCATTGTTATTGCCTGTGAATGGAAAACACTGAACTCCTCTCATGGTCGTCAACTTGCATGGTCGATCTTTAACCTCGGAATGATTCACACGCTGCTTTGAGTCTCTTCATGGCTGAAAATTGACAAAAATATAATCATTTTGTCAGTATCTATCATAGTATTGAAGTATTCTCATGAAAACTACATTCTTTGTTAAACATTATCATCGTGCGCTAGAATGAAAATTACTTTAGAACAGCTTTTATTGATGTATATCAGAAACAAAATGAAATTCTGTAATTTCTTCACATGGTACACAATTTACTCTGTGATGATTAAAGAATTAAATTGATATATAATCAATTATATAAGTCATTCTCTATCTTTTCAGTCCATTGCCGAATACTGCTGCAAATATCTTCCTACTTTTGAGGAATTAGGACTTCAGTTTGAGGAGGCGTAATGGCTTGGTGGTAGAGCAGTGGTCTTGTAAACGGGAGGTCCAGGGTTCAATATTGGAGCGCTTTGAGCACCTTGCAGGGTGGATATGTGCGCTATATAAACATCCAATATTATTATTATTCAAACCAAGTCATTGTGCTAGCGCCCTTTGGTAAGGCATTAATCCTCATTACCAAGTCCCTTGGAGAGGACTTAAAGCCATTAGTCAGGTTGATTCCTTACAAGCATACACATGCTAAGGTAAAACAAACCAACAACAACTTCTTGAACATGTCTAAAATCATCTTAAAACATACATATATCCTTTTACATGGCTTGTATATACATCACAAGACAGTGTCTCGTTTCCTTTGGAGAAGATGAATGTAATCATTATTACACACTGGTACCTGCCAACCTTCCAATGCAAAAAATAGGAATCTCCTAAAACAACATCAGGAATAAAGTGTACTTTACATTTGTCTCTACGGTGGTTTTCATAAAACAAGAGGAATAAAGGGTTCGTAACACTAGTCTAAGGCAGAAAAATATGAATTATTCCTCCAAAATACGAATTTATGGCAGTTATGTTATTATTCATATAATTACCTTCTATGAGGGTGGATTTTGGCAAAGCATGGATGATTCTAGCCCAGCCGAACTCGTCGTAATAGAACGCTGATCCTGGGGCAATGGATATACCGTTGTCTTGGCAATGTAGAGCAAAGGCCATCTCAGATTCTTTGGTTGCATTGGGGATGAACTGTATGAATAGAGAAGGAAGTAACCGATAACGGCAGCTGGAGCTAAAGCAGGGGCAATTATTTCCAAAGCTCTTTGAAAGTGAATCAACGTGTGACAAAAACAGAATATGATCATTACTAAAACAGAGTGCTGTAAATTATATTTGTAACAAAGTTGTTTTTAAATCTAAAAGAATGATTTTCTTAAAGGTGATACAAAGTTTTGGTATGGGGTCATGAATTTGGTTCAAATGAACATATTAGAAGCATATGCAATCCTACAATATTCAGTGATCGTTGTCGAGGTTGAAATCGAGTCTAAAATTATGAAATTGTAAATAATAAACTCTTTATGTGTATAGCTCCCTCTCAAGGTCAAGATATTAATTAAGCTATAACACAATGTTTCGATTAGCTATTCCCGTTCGGAAATACAACAACTACATATTCTGAGATTTTCATGGTCACAGCTACCTTTGTACGGCCGTAGGCGCTATTTGAAATTTACAAAATTTACCGGGAGCACCGATAAATTTTTATATTCAATTTTTCTCAAAGGCAGAAGTGTTTGAGGGGCTACATTTTCAAGTGCTTATAATACATCCACAGGGGCATCCAAATATATCAAATTTGCAAATTTGTAAAGAATCGATATCCACCCAATTTTCAAAATTTCCCAAAACTTTGTATTACCTTTAACCCTATGGTCACAAGGGAAGGGTTGTCAAATAGACCACCTTTTTACAAAATTGGTGACTGCTTAACAAAAACACCAAAAGCACCAAAAGTGGACCGAAAGTGGACCAAAATCTGCATTATACATTTCAGATCTTTAATCTTGGAGATGAGTCAATGTGACCACAATGCTACATTGTTGCAATAAATATATTTAAACTTACTACAACAGGTGAGAGTGGAGCTGCCACAATTATGCTTTTGTTTAGTAAATCTGACACATGTTTTCAACAGCTCTAATTGATAATTTATTGAAAATTGATTCTCTTTTAAGGTGAACATAGGGGATTCAAGAACAGAAAGAAAAACATATATATATATATTTTTTTAGTCGT
The DNA here is from genome assembly GCA_035222895.1 of Strongylocentrotus droebachiensis. Taxonomy (NCBI): domain Eukaryota; kingdom Metazoa; phylum Echinodermata; class Echinoidea; order Camarodonta; family Strongylocentrotidae; genus Strongylocentrotus; species Strongylocentrotus droebachiensis. Next base: position 6,700 of record JAVYIG010008623.1, on the reverse strand, counting down.
TGTTGGGAAAACAAAAATAGTAAGAATATACCTTTCTGAAGTCTGCCCAAATGAATAAGCCAGCACGAGGTTTCACGTAAGGTACACCAAGGTCATCCAGAGTTTCTTTCATGATGTTGGCTGATTCAACTAACATGCTGTTGTGAGTTGGTAAATAAGATCTCAGCCACTCTGAAATTACAAACAAGCAAACAAATACACAATCAAACAAAAGAACAGTACACATAATCCACACCTAGCTTTCATAGCAAAAGTTAGGAATACTGTTTATTTTGTATACATTTTATATCAAATTTTTTTTTTTAACAGAGGAATCTAGGGTTCATAGCATTGGTTTGAAGGCCAACGACTAGGAGTCATTCATCCAAAATAGGAATAGTTGGCAGCAATGATAAGTTGTAAAATAATCTTGCATGACATTGAATGGACATTGTACCAACAATACTTGGATTGACATTCATTTCTTTACATAGAGTAAGGAAGGAAGTATCATTGCAGATATACTGTAAACCAACCACAAGGAACTGAATACACATCCAGAAGGATTCCCCTTCAGGATTCTCATCCAGGGGATATCCAAGGGAAGAGCTAAATATTGAAATTTACTCCTATTAGATTAATACTTATTAGCAAGGAAAACAATCTCTCCAAAGCTTGCAGGCACTTAGTACCTGAATGTGGTCTTACAAACACAAGTGCACTGCTCTGTATACATGTTCCAAGAACCTGTATAAACATATTAAACACAAATATAATAGTTTGTAATACCTTAATGTACCAAAATAATAAGTGTTAAAAATTGGTACTTGGTAGAAATCCACTAGACCATTCAGTGCAGCCAAGACTGTTGGGTTCCAGGTATATGCTACTCCTACAGGACTTCCCGGCATTCCAAAATCCTGCAAGAGAAGTGCAAAGGATATTTGGTAATGAAGCTTTGTTCCACAACCCTAATGTTTCAACAATCCAATACACAATAGGTCAGATTGGTGGCATATCAGAGAGGGGGGGGGGGGGGGGGGGCAAATTGTTAAAGACGAGGAAACAGAGAGAAAAGGAAAGGATGAAGGAGAATGGAATATGAAAATATGATATGATCCCTCCCACCCCTTTGATCTGCATAGTAAAACCTGTGAACTGTGCGCCCTCCCAACATCAAAAACTCCTCAATTGATGGAATCACAATACACAGTAACTAAAAGGAAGATACGATTCCTGGTAGTATCTTGCCTTTTATCAATTAAAATAAAAGAAATCTGTCGCAGAAATTGTGGAGCCTTTTCCAAAATCACTCTTGGGATTTAAATCTATACTATGCAAGTGTGTATGGGTGCTTCAAGAAGTCTACTCACAAGTCGCTTTTGTGTTGACTGAGAGTGTATTTAAACCAGTAATATGTCTCTTCATAAAAGTAACATGTGAAGCTCATATTGGTATAGCAACATTGAACCCTAACACACAGTTTAAAATATTTTTGGTGAATTGGTACACTTCAACATTTCCATGAACAACTGTTTTAGTTTAAAATGAAATTCAAGGAAGGATGAGCAACGTACCTTTGCCATTCCCCATAAGACGTGCGTCCTGTTCTTGTCTGGTAGATCATCGGGATTAAAGGTGAATATACTGGAGTTCTTGACAGAGTCATCAAAGATGCTGCACCCGTAAATCTCATCTACAACACAATGTAGATTATGCCTGTAGAATTAATGGAAAGGAGGGGAAACAGCGATAGAAGTTAATCTTATCTGAAAAAGAGTAAGATCAACTATCAATGAATGATCTCTTGAAAAGAGCCAGTGTTTTGAAATACCTTTTTAATATTAATAGTAATATTTTATTTAGGCATAAAACCATATAATCAGATCAAGTAAAAATATTAGTAGTCATTCAATCCAGATCGATACCAAGACTTGTTTTGTGTTGTTTACTTAAAACAAAACTTTAGCACAGGAAAAAATTGTAAAAGTTTTAATATCGAAGATTCACTATTTCTTTTTAATGTACAAACACATTTATAATAAAACAGGTTTTAGTAATTCATTATTTTCTCATTGAATAATAGCCAAGAACATACCTGTGGCAGAACTTGAGGTATTCCAGAACTTGATCTCTGGTGTACACAGTTCCCAGCGGATTATATGGGTTGACTAGGATAAGCGCTTTCACTTTGTGACCCTATCAAGAATAATTCATGTACAATGTCAACACTTTACGAGAATCTCAAATTGGCAACACATCAACATGACGATGATAACATGGAAACAGTTCTGATCATTTTGTACATAAATTGGCATCAGAGTGACAGAGACACTGTTCAAACATTTTCAATTGAAAATCGATTTAGCTCAATTTACGTACAGCTGTAGATACTTGTTGTCTCCTGACACCAATACAAACATCTAGCATTAAATTCCTCATTTTCTAGCAATGGCTACAGTAAGAAGAAAAAAATTACAACTTATAAAAGAAAGAAAACAAAACAAACTGATAGTTTGATTCTACAAAACCTTTGTCATATACAGTGAAACCTACATACCGGTAAGCGACACCCTGTATAGAAAGACGACCTGTCTATAAAGACATTTTTTTTGGTTGAGTTCAACATCCATTTCTCATTAAAATCTATACTAATAAGTAAGACAGTCACACTATCCACCTGACTCCTCACAGACTCCAAAGCGATCAATTTTTGGCCACTGGGGATAATGAAATTGTTTGTCGGTCTGTCGGTCTGTTGGCATTATGATGTCAGGCTTTTTGGCATGAATGAGGTATAACAGAATATGTACATAAAGATCACTTTTCTTGTCTGTCTTGAGCAGTCCTTATATACAAGTTTCATCGTATAAGTTTTTTTTAACATAGAAAAAAAACGGCCTTCACAAATGCCAGGGCCCTGTTTTACAAAAAGTTACAATAGCTGTTATTAGCTACTAAAATTGTTGTATCTGATTGGCTGAAAGAAATGTTATAGAAATGTGATGCTCGTTTTAATAAAATGGGCCCTGATTTCAGGTTGACCTATAAATGGTTTAATAGTGAATATATTACAGACTATGAAGATATGATGTTTACATTTTATATGTACCTCTTGTTTGGCTTTTTCCAGTGCTGATTCAAGAAGTGGTACAGTCATCTCATATGGTTCCCTGCCGTCCGGTTCTGCCTTTTAAAAGAATGAAACTAAAGTGATAGAATGTGGTAACATAGCTAGACATAATTTTACCATAAATAAGAGGTCTAGGATTTTGAAACTGGACGTTGTTCACTTTTAGATATCATGCTATTACATTCAACCTTGTCCTGCAGCCTTGGTGAAATATACCTTCACCCGGGAAATTCTGAATTAGATGGTTCACATAATTTGTTATAGTGAAAGCCATAGAATGCGATATTTGTATAATGTAGGCAGTAGGGCATGAAGTATGAGGAGGGCGGAGGGGGGGGGGGGGGGGGGGGTTGGGGTTACTAAAGCATACCTTACTGCTTAGATACACTGGATATGTCTTGACTCCAGCCTGGTACTTGACGTCTCGTGGTATGCCCCCATACATGGGAGATGGGGTCAAAATGGTATCTGAAAAGTGTCAAAGGCAAGAATAATAAACTTAAAAAAAACAAGTAAATTACAAACCTCATGATAACAAAGAATCAACTGCATCACAAAGTCCATGTATATTATGAATAGTCTTGTAATTTAAGAATTTATGCACAAGTATGATTATTGAAATATTACATGTATATTCAGGTTTGGCGATATTCAAGATGACATCCCACTGTTGCTAGGCTACTGCTACTGGGGTCAGAGTTTATTTTTTATTTTTTTTCTGGGGGGGGGGGGGGGGGGGTTACTTTGGGGGCTAGGTTTTGGGGGATTTTGAGAGCTACGGTAATTTCTCTAACCCCTAAAACCTAAATGCACATACAACAGAAATAATCATGCTAGCATAGGAACTATAGGATGCTATCACTTTACAACAAAACATAAAAATAGAATTGTTTTGACCATCCCTATCAATCTTTTTTTTTCTTTCTATAAACCAATATAAATATCCTTTTTAAGAAAGAAGTGATCAAGGTGGTATCCACAATTCTTTGATAACAAAATTGAAGAAAAAAACTTTCACGCTCAAGTTGTTTTTGTCCTCCCAAAGCCTTATTTCAGTCACTTAAGGAGACATGGATATTCAAAACCGCCAAAATTGTTTATGTCTTCTCGACTCAGTCCCTGGGATGCTGTAAAGCCATTTGGTGTGGACCAAGGGTAACTACCTTTCTGCTGAGAAGCCTGGGTATAGGTGACATACCTTCAGGGTTGCACAGTATAAATGCCATCACGTTCAGTATAGGTGTTACTCCACACATGATGCTCATCTGAAGATATAAAGTAATCAATAGTACAGTCAAACCTGCTTTAGTGGTCACCTGTCTACAAAGACCACATTTTGTGTTTCCCTTGAAAATGGTTTCTCATTGAAAAATGTACTGTAGGCACCCGTCTACAAAGACCACCTGCCTATAAAGACCACATTTCATGTCTCCCTTGGGTGGTCTATATAGACAGGTTTCATAGTATGATAATTATGTGATAGCAATATTCATCATAACACTGCTCTTTTTTAATGCATACACCATAGAGAAGGGCATGACTTTCGCAACACAAGTGTAAATAATGAATTTATAAGAGCACAATCACATCAAAAGTAAAGTAAAGTAAAAGTTTTTTTTAAAATGGGTAGCATTTTAACTAGTAATAAACACACTTTCTAATGGTACTAAACATAGTGATTATGCCATGACAAGAGAGATATAATTGGTCATACTTGAGTTTCCAAACTTCTTTTGAGGGATTTATATTAGTGATACGTAACATCATCAGAGCAGCAGCGAATCAATAAGATTTACCTATTTGGGACTCTCCTTACAGGGACTGCTGGGGGGTGTTTCACAAAGATCCTTAGTCGAACCTAGCTCTAAGTTGGACTTGAGCATTATGGAGAGTCATTTGTAGCCTTAAAATAAAATATATTAAAAAGCAAAATTCAAGTATTTAAGACTTTTCATAAACTCTACATCAAGATGAAATCTCACCTGATAATACAAAATATGAATGATATGAATCAACATTTTTTACAAAATATTGTTATAGATGCTTTCCAACTTAGAGATAAGTTCAACTTATGATCTTTGTGAAAAACCCCCCAGAAATGGCTATTGTTTGCAAATATAAACCCCAAACATGAACAGAATAGCAAATACAGACCTTCTCTGGGTCAACAGGTTCTGCAGCATTGGTCTGACTGGTCAGGAAGTCGGCTATCACTTTACGAAGGCGAGGAGCACCTGCACAGTGCAAGGGATAGGGAAGCATCGATGAGTCCCATTTTTGTAAATCTTGCTGGTTGAACTACAGTGACAAGCGAGAAGAACAAATGGTTCAAGTTGATAATGTTATGATTAAGTTATGATTATGGAATTCCACTGCAAGAGAAACTGGCTCAAAGTAATTGCTAAGATCAGAAAAATACAAGGGGACAGAATAAAAATTTGCTGGATATCACTTTTTTTTAATCACATTTACTTTCAAGCGAAACTCACATACACACATTATAGGAGACCACGTGTTATGTTATAAATGGATCCAGTCATTGGTCACTGAGGGGAAGGAGGGGGGGGGGGGGGGCTGGCATTGTTATGTGTGGGGGGGAGGGTAACTGGACTACGGTAAGTTGATTATAATATAATGCAAATAATTAACAAGGCCAATGATTACGGAGAGGGGTGTGATATGGGGCTTTAATAGGGACATTTCTTTTTTATGGTACAAATAATTCCCTCTCTCTGTCTTATGTCATCTCTTCCCCCCCCCCTCCAGGCCCCCTTCTATATTTTGCTTTTTGCTGCTTTTTTTTGGTCCTAATCGAAGAATAGCAATTAATGCAGACATATTTTACTTATTTTTTTATATATCTATTTTGCCATTCAATTGGAGGTGGCACAAGGAACTGAATATATTAAACTCTAAATCAAAGAAGTTTTATTTATGAAACCCCAAATCAAAGAAGTTTTATTTACCTTTTCAGTGATGAGGTCTTTTACTGCTCCATTGTACGCTGTGGACAGATTAATGATACCCTGCAACGAAAGAAGAGACAGAAAATATTGGTTAGATTCTATGTCATTTTAATACAAATTAATGACAGTGAAACTTGCATGGGAGAGATTGTATCATGTTAAAATCCTAAGATACCAAAGCATCATCATTCTGTTGTTGCTATTTGAAGGGAATACACCCCTTGCATTGAAAAATGGGCTTTACTTTGAGAAAAATCTGCCAAAATGACCCTTAAAAATGGTAGGGTTTCGAGGCTTCAGCGGCAACACCCCGTCACAACCAAATCTGACTGCCCCCCTCCCCACCCCCCGGGGGAGGAGGAGGATCATATAAAATTGTGGATCTAGATTGTGGATCTTATTAGACATTGTACACACATCTCTGCACTGCACCTCAACAGTACAACAGTGTGGGGTGGCCTGTATAGTGTATACATTGTAGCTAGGCCCACTCCAGCAAAGCATAGAGAGCCAATGCTAATGCGTATACGGTATTGACCTCTAGCACTGCACTACAATACATTTGCACACATGAATAGTCAATACACTTATAATACACAAATGCACACAATCATGCCGATGT